>JAYRCH010000478.1:0-229984 GCA_037179445.1 Phengaris alcon alcon | reverse complement strand
AATTACCCTAAAAGCAAAGGCTAAAAAAGTTACTACTGTAGAGAAGACAGCAAGTCCCGTAACACCAAAACAAAATAATGACCCACCAGCACCCAAACCTAAAAATAAAAAAAAAAAAAAAAAAAAAAAAAAAAAGTAGTTATAGAGGAAAAACCAGAAAGTCCCCTACCTCAAAATAGACCCAGGACGGAGGAGGGTAAGACCTGTCTACAGCGGGCAAAGCACTGCATTAATACTTCAAGGAATTTTAAAACAGACCTGAAAGAAGGTGCTTTGGCAGCTGTGGACAGGATGTATCAAATAATAAAAGTGTTAGAGCTAGAACTAGAACTTACCCGGGGAAAAATACGGACTAGTGGAGGGCTGGAGAAGGACCCTTTACATCCCCCCCAGCCACCCGTGACCACGACGATAGAGGCAGAAGACGCACCGATGTACCTGGAAAAGAAAAATAGGTCAATAGAGGAAAGTATGAATGAGGGAATGAAAGAGATAATGAAGAAGATAGATGAGGTGAAGGGATTGATAGAGGACAATAATGTGAGAACAGAAAAAATGAATGTGCTCTTGGAGAGCGCCACAGCCGTCACCAAATCGGTGAGCTATGCGGGCATTGTCTCGAGAGGAGTCGCTGAGCGAGTCCCCGAGACAAGGGCACTGCATTCGGTTGTGGTGTCCTCCAAGGATACACAGGACACGGGAGACGAACTGATGGAGAAAATTAGAAAGACGGTAGATGCCAAGGATGGGTGGGTAAAGGTAGAAAGAACGAGGAAAGTCAAAAATAGGAGGGTAGTCGTCGGCTGTGTGAATGAGGAAGAAAGAAATAAGGTGAAGGAAAGATTGAGAAAGAATGAGGGATTGGTAGTGGAAGATGTGAAGAATAAAAACCCCCTACTGGTCTTCAAGGATGTGATGAAGAACGACAATGCCGACTTCAAGACCGCGTTCAAGAACCAGAACGCGGCCATCCTTGGAGGCCTTAAGGAGGAAGAGAGTAAGGTAGAAGTAGTGTATGGACTGAGAGCAAGGAACCCCCTGCAGAACCATCTTGTAGTCAGAGTTAGCCCACAGGTGTGGAAGAGATGCGTGAATGTAGGATATGCCCATATAGGCATATGCAGAGTGAGAGTGGAGGACCATAGTCCGCTGGTGCAGTGCTTCCGCTGCCTCGGGTATGGGCATACGAAGAAGATATGTAGGGAGGAAGTAGATCGATGCAGTCACTGCGCAGGTCCTCATATGAGGACCGCTTGCGAAAAGTGGCTGCGGAGAGAAGCGCCTCAGTGCATAAATTGCACTAAGGCCAAGAGAGGTAGCGCGGAGCACAGTGCCCTCGATAGAGAGTGCGCTGAGAGAAAGAGGTGGGACGCTCTGGCTAGATCGGCGGTGTCGTATTGCTGAGGTTGTCTCCGGTGAGTACTTCCAGTACCGAGTATTGCAGGCCAACCTTCAGCGGAGCCAAATCGCCACAAGGGAGTTATTACTCGAGGCCACCAAGCGTAAGGTTGGCGTAGCGTTGCTGCAGGAGCCCTACATAGGTGGGGCGCGGAGTATGAGGACATACAACGGGGTGAGGGTCTACCAGAGCGATGGAGAAGGGGGTGGTGTTGTCAAGGCGTGTGTTGTGGTATTCGACGATACATTGGACGTCGAGCTACACACACGCCTCAGCAACAACAACATAGTTGTGACCACCCTCCGAACCAAAGCCTGGGAGATGGTTGTAGTGTCCTTCTACTTCGAGCCCGATAAGCCTGTAGGGCCCTATCTGGACCATCTTATGCGGATAGGGAGAGAGTTGGGGTCCGATAAGATGGTCCTGGGCGGCGACGCGAACGCTAAAAGCCCGTGGTGGGGTGGCGACGCGGAAAACCCGCGTGGAAGGGATGCGTCTGCTGTACTGGAAGCAATGGGCTTACATATACTCAACACTGGAGACACCCCAACATTCGACACTGTCAGAGGGGGAAAAAGGTATTCCAGCTACGTGGATGTGACAGCGTGCTCTGACGACCTGCTGGACCGAGTGGGCGACTGGAGGATTGATGAGGGTCTGACGAGCTCGGACCACAACGGCATATCTTTTGGCATCAGACAACAGAAATCCACAGGCACAAACATAATACGTACCACACGCAT
This sequence comes from Phengaris alcon alcon, assembly GCA_037179445.1. Taxonomy (NCBI): domain Eukaryota; kingdom Metazoa; phylum Arthropoda; class Insecta; order Lepidoptera; family Lycaenidae; genus Phengaris; species Phengaris alcon. Next base: position 227,842 of record JAYRCH010000478.1, on the reverse strand, counting down.
GTTTAACACACGGAAGGCAAACTGGGCTCAGTTTCGTGAGAAACTGACTCAGCTGATGTCAGACAGACAATTGACTGTACAAGCAATAGACACAATACATAGCACACAACAAATAGAAGAAGTAATAGACAGATACACGGAAGCCATAACACAGACATGCAGAGACACTATGCCAACTAAAAAACACACACAGAGATTCACCTTGTCGTGGTGGAATGATGAGCTCGGGCAGCTGAAGAAGGAGGTCGCCACGAGGAAACGCAGGATTCGTAACGCTGCGCCTGATCGCAGAGACCGCGTGGTTGGAAGGTACCTGGAAGCGAAAGAGACGTATGAAAAGGCAGTGAAAGATGCACAGACTGAGTTTTGCCGGAAACAGGATAGGGAGGGGGTCTGGGAGGGCATCTACAGGGTGTTGAGCAGAGTCAGAGGGAGGGAGGAGGATCTGCCCCTTACGAGGGACGGTGAAACCCTCGACGCCCAAAGCTCCGCAGAATGGCTGGCGGAGACCTTCTACCCCCGGGACCAGGAAAGTGATGAAAGAGAGGAACATCGGCGGACGCGCCGGCGGGCGGAGTCCTTGGACTCCGAACCGCCGACGGGTCCGGACGACCCTCCTTTCATCATGGAGGAGTTGAAGAGAGCCGTAAGGTCCTTCAACCCCAAAAAGGCCCCCGGGGCGGATGGACTCACGTCGGACATCTGCCAACGCGCTGTAGAATGTGACCCGGAATGGTTCCTTGCTCTGCTGAATAGGTGCCTCACTGTCGCCTGCTTCCCCAAACAGTGGAAGCGGGCGACTGTGGTGGTGCTAAGGAAGCCGGGCAGGGAATCGTACCGGGTACCAAAAGCCTATCGTCCGATCGGCCTCTTGCCTGTTCTCGGCAAAATCTTCGAGAAGATGCTGGTCGCCCGACTTAGGTTCTACCTGCTGCCCAAGATCAGCCCTAGCCAGTATGGCTTTATGCCCCAAAGGAGCACCGAAGACGCCCTCTATAGGTTGGTGGGCCACATCAGAAAGCAGAGGGAGGAGAAAAAACTTTCTGTTGTGGTCTCGCTGGATATAGAGGGGGCCTTCGATAGTGCTTGGTGGCCGGCCATAAAGGTTAGGCTGGCTGAGGTTGGGTGTCCGGGGAACCTGAGGCGGCTGATCAGCGGCTATCTGAGTGAAAGAGAAGTGAATGTGAGATACGCTGGAATGGAAGTGAGCAGGGAGACCAACAAGGGGTGCGTGCAGGGGTCCATAGGTGGACCGATCCTGTGGGACCTCTTGTTGGACCCCCTGCTATGGATGTTAGAGGAGATGGATGTGTTTTGTCAGGCATTCGCCGACGACGTAGTGCTAGTGTTCGAGGGGGACACCGCCCTCGAAATAGAGCTCAAGGCCAACAGAGTGTTGGAGGCAATAAATAAGTGGGGGGAGTCGAACAAGCTGAAGTTCGCCCCCCACAAAACTTGTGCATTACTGGTTACACGGAAACTTAAGTACGACATACCTAGACTCGCTATGGGGGGTGTTAGTTTGGCGTATCATGACCATATAAAAGTGCTAGGTATAATAATAGACACCGGCCTCACCTTCAACACACACGTAGCAAATGTATGCAAAAAAGCAATCGATAGATATAAGCAGCTAGCCAAAGCTGCTAGAGTAGGTTGGGGGCTTAACCCCCAGATAGTTAAGACCATATATATGGCTGTAATAGAGCCGACTATTCTGTATGCATCGGCAGCGTGGGCACCCACCGTGGAAAAGATGGGGGTCCAGAAAAGGCTGAACTCCGTTCAACGGGGTTTTGCCCAGAAGATCTGCAGAGCATATCGGACCGTCTCCCTGAACTCTGCAATGCTGCTGGCTGGGATACTCCCACTTGATCTCAGGATAATCGAAGCTTCGAGGCTCTATGAGATCAGGAAGGGGGTGCCTCACCCGGTGTTGAGGGACAGGGAGGTGGAACGAAATGCTCCAGCGGTCGAGGACCTACATCCGGCAGAGCAGGAAGAGCTGAGGTTTGACTTGGTAGACGAGGACTCTTATGCGGGCGTGGTTGATAGCCACGTCCATAGGATCTACACAGACGGCAGCAAGATTGAGGGTCGAGTCGGAGCCGCACTCTCCGTATGGGAGGGTGAGGCCGAGACGAAGGCCGTCAAGCTTGCGTTGCCGTCGTATTGCACCGTCTACCAGGCCGAGCTTCTAGCGCTCCATAGAGCTGTAGACATAGCCTGCAAGAGTGGAATGGCGAAGGTCGGTATCCTTAGCGATTCCAGATCGGCCCTCCAGGCTGTCACCCTTAGTTCCCCTCATCCCCTGGCAGTGCAAACAAGGGCGGCCCTCCGAAAAACTGCTTTGCAGAGGCGGGAGGTCTCCCTGTTTTGGATCAAGGCGCACGCAGGGTTGAGAGGGAATGAGAGGGTTGACGAGTTAGCCAAAGAGGCCGCGCTGGGATCGAAAAGGAAACCTGACTACGACCTGTGTCCTGTTTCATTCGTCAAGCGTATCTTAAGAGAGGATACGGTTGAGGAATGGGACAGGAGATACGAAGTGGGAGGGACGGCCGGAACCACGAAGCTCTTTTTCCCAAGCGCTGCTGCTGCATACAAGATAGTCAACAAAATAGACATTACGCATCACACCACACAGATACTGACTGGACACGGCGGGTTCGCCTTCTACTTGAACAGATTCAAGTTGAAGGAGGACCCGTCGTGTTCATGTCAGCCAGGAGTTGAGGAGACGGTTCCTCACCTGTTACTCGAGTGCCCAATTTTTGCTAGCAGTAGATATGATACTGAGCAAAGATTGGGCATATCGATGACGGGTGAGAACCTGTCTTCCATCCTGGGGGGTAAGAAGAGGGAAGTTTTCCTCTCTTATTGTAAAAACATTGTAAAACTGGTAAATAGAAAAAACTGTGATATTTTGGTGTGATTTTTAGTATAGGCTCTAGATTATTATCGTGATATTAGGTTAAGTTGAATGTGTGTGCCGTAGTTTTACTCTGTATCATTTTATTGGAATATTTTTACTTTTCAATTTGAATTTTATTGAATTATTATTATTATAAGAATTACTCTATTGAATTACTATTAATGTATGACTATTATTATTATGATTATTATTACTAAACATCCGACATGTACCATGTACGGTACAGCAATAATACTAAGATTTGATTTAAAAGTTATATAGATATGTAAAAAGAAAGGAAGTAAATTAAAAAGATTATTGTCAAATAGATGTAAGAATATAAAAAAGATAAAAAGATCAAAAGAACAAAACCAGCCCTGATCATGTTAGGGGGAGGTTATTTAAAAAAAACAAAAAAAAAAAAAAAAAAAAAAACCTAACAGCAGGAGTACGCGTCCAACCTCGCACTGAGACACATATCGCTCCGCGTTTAAAATTCACAAAAAAAAAAAAAAAAAAAAAAAAAAAAAAAAAAAATACCTCAATTTCGATCAAAATTAAAAAAGTGATCAAAATTAAAAAATTAAAAAGTGCATAAAGTGATAAAATAGTGTGTGGTGCACCAGGATTATTGGAGGCAACGCGATCGGAGTCCGGGCTGCAGAGTTATTAGCCCTCAACTTTGCAGAGGAATAACACCAAATCCAAGTAAGACCCCCAAAGTTCACAATATACTCCAGCTTGCCGCCACCGAGAGCTGTCCAGGGACATATCACACCACCTGATCCGCGCAGGATCTTGGGAGTTATTAACATCCAAATTTCCAAGTTTTGCGGGGATTTTCCACGTGTTTACAAAGGTTAGTTGAGTTCATACGATTTCAAACTAAAACACGTGTAAACCTGAAGACAGCAGGATCCACGAAGGTGCTCCGAAGTAACATTGAAGACACCTCGAGCGTCCACCAGCTCATCCTCAAAGGTACCACACACCCCAAAACAGCGTACCAAAAGGACAAAAGAGGGATACCAAGTGCGGGGTATCTTTAGAATCGGCACGAGGAGCCCCTACCAAATACCCCAACCCCAACCCCAAATCATCCCCCTCAAAAATCCCTAAAAATTATTACGTCACCCTACGTCATCCATACTACACATCCATCCATCATCATCAACAACATTTATCCCAAAACTATCCAACTACCCCTAAAATCTTAACACCTCCATTTTACCAAGAACTCCTACAACCCCCAACCACCACCCTCACCCCAACCCCCAACCCCTAAAACAAAAACCCCACCAATCGTCCCTCCACGAAACCTGCCCCCCCTCCCCCCCTCCCCCGAGGGAAAAATACCCCTCGAGCTATATCTCCTAAGTCCTAACCCCTACACCCCTCGAGTGAGGGCTCATAGGAATCGGGAGAGGGAGCCCTACATTTTGGCCACAACAGAATCCCTAAATTCCGGCTAGAACCCGAGATCTCACCCCCCACACCTACCCCCTACCTTACAAACTTACATCCTTCCATTCGCCTGCCCACGGGAACCCCCCCCGACGAAAATCCCCTCGAGCCATATCTTCTGAATCCTTGCTCCTAGACCCCCCGAGTGAGGGCTCTTTGGAATCGGGAGAGGGAGCCCTATAATTTGGCCCCAATAGATTCCCTAAATTCCGTCTAGAACCCGAGATCTCATCCCCCAACCCCTACCATACCCACAACCCTACCTTATAAACTTACATCCTTCCATTCGTCTTCCCACGAAACCTGCCCCCCCCCCCTCCCCTCGTGCCATATCTCCCGACTCCTTTCTCCTAGACCCCCCGAGTGAGGGCTCTTTGGAATCGGGAGAGAGAGCCCTATAATTTGGCCCCAATAGATTCCCTAAATTCCGTTTAGAACCCGAGATCTCATCCCCCCACCCCTACCATACCCACAACCCTACCTCATAAACTTACATCCTACCAATCGTCCCCCCCGAAACCTCCCCCCCCCCTCAACGAAAAATCCCCTCGAACCATATCTCCTGACTCCTTGCACCTAGACCCCCCGAGTGAGGGCTCATTGGAATCGGGAGAACGAGCCCTATAATTTGGCTCCAACAGAATCCCTAAATTCCACTTGACCACCCCACAACATACCCAAATCCCACCACACTCACCCTATACCCCATACCCTCGTGTATCAGATCGATACCCCACACACATAAAAACACAGAATGTCGTCAAGATCAAGCAAGACATTCCACTCGGCCCAGTCGTCGAAATCAAACCCAGCAGACACGACGGCGCCGGGTGCCCCACAAACAACACAGGTGGCTAAAACGTACTGTAGGTCCCTAAGGGAGAAAGTACTAGCGAAAGCACTCCCCAAACTCTCACCAGCACCTCAAACATCACAAGCCCCAGAAGACCAGGGGAGCCCAACAGAGCAGACTGAGGCGATCCACAAAATCCAGATGTGGGAACAGGCGGAACTACCACCACGCCCAATCTTATCCGAGGACGAAGACGAACTGTCCGGGCTTTCGGAATCGTCAGTGTGCTCGGAAGTCTCCCGCATCAGGACATCGAGGAAGAGTCTGCTCTTCACCACGGGACGCGGAATGGGCATCGAGATGGATGCAGCCAACAAGGCAGCGAACACCATGCTGCAAAAAGGGAAGGAAGCACTGGAACAAGCGGGGAACATGAAGAAGGAGTGCAAATTAACAGCTTTAGATGCACTCCAATCCCTGTACGAAACAGTGCTCTCCCTTTCGGACTCCAGGTCAAGACACAAGTACAACCTGGAGAAAGAAAGGAGCCGACATGCCCAAGAACTGGTGAGAGTAGAAAGGGCTCACAACAAACAAATTCAACAGCTGACGAATGACATGGCCAAGCTCAGGGAAACAATGGACGCCAGCTTAAAGGAGACCATGGATGTGCGGAAGTGGCTAGAATATGAAACACAGGAGCCACACCGCCAAATCAAAGAAACTAGTAAGCTGGCGCCCATCATTGATACAAATATAAAATCCCTGACTAAAACAATAACGGCGGAGCTAAGCCATAAAAAAGAACCCGCCGTTCAAGACGAAAAGGCCATAGAAAACCAGCTCAAGCCACACATCTCCATCATAAGATCAGAAATGGAGAATCTCCAAAAACAAATAACCAAAATGGAGGAAACAACAATGAAGATCCAAAAAGATAACACAAACAACATAAAGGAGCTACACAAGGCCACAACCAAAAACGCTCCTCATAACAACGAGGAGCTAAAACAGCAAATGGGAAATATGGCCATAAAACTGGAGGAGATACAGAAAAAGCTGCAGCAGCCCTCGACCGGACCAACTCCCAGCGTCATCAATATGCGGGAACACCTGGAGCCGATCTCCGAAAGGCTAAAGGTGGTATCTTCTGAGATAAAATCTTTAAGAACAGAGAAAGCAGAGATACCACCACAACCAACAATAAGCCTAGGAACGGAAATGGCGCTGGTAGAAATAATGAAAAACCAGTCGAGGCCAACATACGCTCAAGCAGCGAAAAAACCACCACCACCACCGACGAGAAGAGAACAGCACAGCATAATAGTGTCATCAAAGGACGCATCGGACTCGAGTGAAAATACCCTAAAAATTATAAGAACAGTATTAGACCCAAAAAAGACAGGGGCCAGGGTAGATAACTTGAGAAAAGTGAAAAACCAGAGGATACTATTAAGCTGTGGCAACAAAGAGGACCTACAATTAATAACGTCGAGAATACAAATGTGCGAGAAGTTGAAACAGGAGAGAGCAAGACAGAATAATCCTCTCCTCATTATCAAAAACGTGTTGTCGTATCACACGGACCTCGAACTCGTGGAGCACCTGCGAGCCCAAAACAAACAGGTGTTCCACGGAGTCGAGAGTAAAGAGCAACAGGTACGAGTAAAGTACAGAAAGAGGGCACGTAACACCCAAGAGTGCCATGTGGTATTGGAGGTGTCGCCACAACTCCACAAAAATTTCCTGGAAGTGGGCAAAGTATACATAGATCTCCAAAGAAGACCAAATCCCTCCACCAACCCATGGCCCTATCAACCGTCTTGGTTATACGGGCCGAAACATGGGAATGCGCACCCTACTGTCCTGGGTCCTTCCCTTCAGGTGCGCAATTCTTGATTCCCTACAAGTTCTTTAGTCTCTTTCTATTTGTCCCTAAGTCCTTCTCCCCTTTCTGGGGCGGACAACACAGATACGACTTCGGTGTCTTCCGATAGCGCGCACTGGTTCTACCATCTAGGTTTTCGTCCTTATTCGCCTCCAATTATTATTGCCCTCTCTTGGCGTTCAAGTCCACTTCTTATCCTGTGCCATAGTCGCGCGTATTCCCGTAGCCGTCCGAAGTTCGCCGCCGTGGAAACGAGGTCGCAGTAATAGGCCGGACCCTCTCCAAAGACTTCGATCCCATCCAAAAGCTCCCTACGCGCCTCCCCGTACAGAGGGCACTCCCAGATAGCGTGGTGTACGTCTTCCTCTGCGGCTTCGCCACAGTAGCATGACCCCACGTCGGAAAGATTCAATCTGTGAAGCCTCCCTCTGAAACAGCCGTGACCGGTAAGCAGCTGCGATGTTTCATAGTCAGGCTCTATCCAAGTTGCCTTGGAACGAGCCTTCACGTCCGGAAAGAACCGATGTAGTTCCCTTCCCTTTGCCGATGTGTCCCAACGCTCCTGCCATAGGGCATAAGCGGACTCAGATTCCCTGAGCTTCGCACTCCGAAGCTCCTCCCTGGTAACCGCGGTCTCGCGCATCACACCTAGTCTGCCAGCACGCATCACCTCGAGGTCGGCCGGTAGCACCCCTGCCAAAACTGCCAGGGCGTCAGTGCTCGTCGTGCGGTACGCCTTGGTCAGAAGGATCAAGGCGGGTCTCTGGGTGCGCAAAAGCGCACTCCGCACAACGTGAAGGGTCGCCCGCTCGTACCAACATGCTGCCGCATATGTAACAGTAGCCACAAAGGTCCCCTGGTACAGCACCCGAAGAGCCCTGTACCTAACCCCCCATGAGCTAGCCGAAACTCGCGACATCTTGCCGAAGCAATTTGCCGCTCTTTCCCCTATAGATACTGCATGCCGCGCAAAGGATAGACTAGAGTCGACTACCACTCCCAACACCGTGGTCGACGCGACGCTCCCAATGGAGTTTGTCCCAAATTTGATGACTGGGGGTCGCTGGAACTTCCCCTTTATCGTCATGGTAGACGATTTAGTCGGGGAAAATTCCAGCCTATTACGGACACCCCATTCACCAACGAGCCGCAATGCAGTTGAGGCTTTCGCCTCAAGAGCCGCAAAGAAGACCAGTGGAGGATCAGTCCCCCCTCATACAGTGTGCCAAATGTCTTGGATATGGGCACACTATGAAAATTACTGCGTTACACAGTACAGTTACTGCGGAGAACAAACCCACAACTGGAGCGAGTGTGGCGACAGGAAACAAAACAAGCCACCCACGTGCTACAACTGTAAGCTAGTCTCCAAACCATCGGCGCCTCTGGACACGGCACACATAGCTTTCAGCGATGAGTGCACGGAGAGGCACAAATGGGACAACATAGCACGTGCAAAGATCTCATACCTGTGCTAAGGATGACAACGCGCAAAACAAGACACAGTCTCCCACGGATACACCATATCAAATAAAGATAGTCCAGGCGAACCTGCAAAGATCGAAGACTGCCACACTCGAACTAATGAGACTGGCCGCAGAACAAAAGATCTCGATAGCCCTACTACAAGAACCATACGTAGGAAGTGCAGGCGTCATGAAACATCATCAGGGTACCCAAATCATCCAATGTACCCTGAACAGAGAAGGGCCCAATAAAGCCGCTGTGGTGATATTCGGCGACAACATAGAGGTGTCGCACGATCCACTCCTGGTCACCGAGACCGAAGCAGCGGTGAAAATCCGAGTGGCCAACCTAGAGATTGGGCTAATATCGGTGTACTTCGAGGGAGACAAAGACATTAACATCAACATTCAAAATGTAAGGAACATAATAGGGAAATTGAACACTAACAACATCATAGTGGCAGGTGACGTGAATGCATGGAGTCACTGGTGGGGTAGCACATCCGAAGACCAAAGAGGACAAGCCTACTCCACCTTCCTCGACGAAATTGACTTCCACATCCTTAACATCGGAGACACACCTACCTTCGAAACAGACAGGAATGGCAGGATGTACACAAGCATAGTGGACGTCACGGCGTGCAGCCTGCCGTTGCTGACAAAGGTAGAGGACTGGAAGGTGATCAGGGACGCCACAATATCAGACCACAACGCCATAACTTTCCGGGTGAGGCTAGAGGGGAAACCTCAACAGACCCCAAGGCAAACAACCCGGAAGTTCAACACCAAAAAGGCGGACTGGACGGCGTTCCGATCCTTATTCACAACATCTCTGGTGGAAAACAACATAAATAAGGATGTGATAAACCAGAAAGTGAAATCAACATCATCACTGGAAGAGGTCATAAATACCTACATAACCAACATCCAGGAAGCATGTGACCAAACAATTCCGAAGATAGGTATTTACCGAGGGAAACCGGTGCCGCAATGGTGGAATAAGTCGCTAGACCTCCTCCAAAAAGAAGTTCTGAGGAGGAAGAGACGAATCCGCAATGCGGCGCCCACAAGAATGCAGCACGTCACAGAAGAATATCGAGCCGCAAGAAAAGAATATAAAAAGAAAATGGAAGAGGCGCAAACAAACAGTTGGAAGGAGTTCTGTGCGAAACAACAAAGGGAAAGTATGTGGGACGGAATATACAGAATCATCAGGAAGACAGCGAGAAACCAGGAGAGTGTACTGCTACGCGATACGGAAGGCAACACGCTCTGCCCACAAAGATCTGCGGACCTCCTGGCAAAAACCTTCTACCCTGATGATACTGAGGAAAACGATTCCCACTACCACCAACAACTGAGGTCACACTACCCAGAAGAAGAACTCAACGAGAATGACCCACCATTCACCAGGCCGGAGCTAGAGACCATTCTATCGTCTCTAAATCCCAACAAAGCTCCCGGCCCAGATGGACTCACATCCGACATCTGCAGTGAGGCCATCATGTGCGCCCCGGAGGTGTTCCTGGCACTAGCAAACAAATGCCTAAGACTGGGACATTTTCCGGAGCCGTGGAAGAAGGCGCACGTGGTCATTCTTAGAAAACCTGGGAAAGAAGACTACACCCAACCAAAATCGTACAGACCCATTGGACTCCTATTAATACTGGGAAAAATTGTTGAAAAACTGATGATCAGTAGAGTCCAGTGGCACATACTCCCAACGCTAAATAAGAACCAATACGGCTTTATACCACAGAGAAGCACTGAGGACGCGCTGTATAATCTAGTGGACCGAATTAAGGAGTAAGTCGAAAGCAAAAAGAAGATTGTACTCCTAGTCTCACTAGATATAGAAGGCGCATTCGACAATGCGTGGTGGCCAGCGTTGAGACACCAACTCATTAAGAAGGGCTGCCCCTCCAACATATATAGGATGATCGGCTCCTACTTACAAGGAAGGAGTATAGAAGTAAATTACGCCGGCAAGAAGAGCACTAAAGGTACCAATAAAGGTTGCGTCCAGGGATCCATTGGTGGACCAACCTTCTGGAATATTATATTGGACCCCCTGCTTGATGAACTCACAGGTGATCAAGTAGAGTGCGAAGCCTTCGCCGATGACATAACTCTGATCTTCTCCGAAAACAGCGTACAAGCCATAGAAGAAAAGGCAAACCACGCACTCCGGACCGTCTTAAGATGGGGAGACCGGAATAAGCTGAAATTCGCAGCACACAAAACCAACGCGATGCTGCTGACAAGGAAGCTAAAGCTGGACCCCCCGAACATCTACATGTCCGGAGTTAAAATCAACCTCGTGGAAGAAATGAAACTTCTTGGCATTACCATCAATCGAACACTCACCTTCACTTCACACATAGCATCAGTGTGTAAGGAAGCCGCTAGCATCTACAAGCAGATAGCACATTCGGCTAAGGTGACATGGGGGCTAAACGGAGAGATCATAAGAACTATCTATATCTCAGTCATAGAGCCAATCATCTTATACGCGGCGAGTGTCTGGGCTCCGGCCACAGACCTAAACAAGACACAATCCCTACTCAACTCCATCCAGAGGAGCTTTGCAATCAAGATCTGCAAAGCCTACAGGACAGCATCCCTAACATCAACCCTAACACTGTCAGGCCTGCTGCCGCTAGACATCAGAATCCAAGAAGCGGCAGCCCTATACAAGACCAAAAAGGGCCTATCAAGCGATTACATACCACCAGGTAAGAACCTAGAAACGCCATGCGACGTTCTTACCCTACCCCACCCCTCCTACTTCAAAACCATCACATTCGAGAAGCTGGAGAACATGGAGCCCCAAACCATAGAACAACATGGAATAAAGGGCCCTCAAGTCTATACAGACGGAAGCAAAATTGAGGGCAAAACAGGGGCCGCCGTGACATGGTGGGAGGACGGAATGGAAATCAAAAACATCCAACTATCGCTTGATCCAACATGCACAGTGTTCCAATCGGAGATGCTCGCACTGCACAAAGCGGTCGAAATGGTCGTCCAGAGCAATCACAGGGAAGTTAACATCCTCAGCGATTCAAGATCCTCCCTGGAATTGATCAGGAACCCAAGGCCGAAGATGCAACTAGCAGCGGACATCAAACTAAACATCAAGAAGATAGAAGAGCAAGGCAGAACACTTAGACTTTTCTGGTTACGCGCCCACGTGGGTACACCCGGGAACGAAAGAGCTGATGAGCTAGCAAAACAAGCCGCTCTCGCTCCTAAAAACGACCCGGGCTACAACCACACCCCGCTGTCCTACATCAAGACAAACCTAAGAAGGGAGTCTATCCGAAGATGGCAGGACAGATACATAGCGGCGAAAACCGGAGAAACCACTAAGAAGTTCCTACCCGACATTGCTAAAGCATACCGTTTCACAAGAGATACCTTATTATCTCCCACTCACATTCAGGCCATTACCGGACACGGTGCATTTGCCCAATATCTGCACCGGTTCAAATTGGTGATCAGTCCGAGATGTGAGTGTGCCGAAGAAAAAGATGAAACGGTATGGCACATCATCTTCGAATGTCCGCGCTTCCTGAAACAAAGACACGATGTTGAACACCACCTCAACATAAACCTACAGGAAGCCGAAACACCTAAATACCTGGAGGAGAAGAGAACAAGAGAAGTGTTCCTTACATACATAGAGACCATCTTTCAAATCGCGCGACAAAGACACAAAGATCGCGAAGAAGAAGACATTCAACCAACTTCATCAGCAGAACCAACCATACTCACCGCTCAACAACAACCGGACGCCCCTCACTTCAATATACCCAAGTGGCTAAGTGAGGGAGAAAGAGGAGCCCCGAGCCTAAGAACGAGGAAAGTGGTTCTGTTTATGAACAACAACTATGAGAGACTGGGGTTGAGCTTCTGCTCCAGTGTTGGATCAAAAAGAGTCGCCATATCACCTGGGCTGGCTCTACTGCTAAAAGGAAGCACAACGAGAACGAGCATGAAGCGTAAAAGGTACGAAGAATTGGGTGAAGCGAAGACCGACGGGCTAAGTTGTCGAATAGTACGCGCAAAAAACAAGACTGTGTTGCTGTTCGACGGGAAACCCGGAGTGACACAATTCGCCCAAGCATGCTCGTTCCTAACGGAAATAGCAAAATCCAACACCACCACCATCGGACCAAGGATCATCAGCGTAGACACAATGGCTGTCGATTTCGACAAAGGAGAAGTGGCGGACTACCTCGGATGTGTCAAAGCATCCGAGAGGCATGAAGTGGTAGTGTACGAGGGAAGAACACAAGACCTAAGCTTCCTCGTACCGAACTCTCCTCCACAAAGAGTTCAACCATCGACGAGCCGCCAAAACACACCGGAAGAGCCAAAAGCCGATGATCCCGCGGCAGACAAAAACCTCAACCCAAACTCCCAAACAAACATCCTCAATAAAATAAAGAAAAGGATAACCAAATTGACAAAATGGAAATCTCCACCTAAACAAGAAGAGGCCAACACAACATCTCCAAAACCAGGGCCGTCAACCGAGCCTCCAAGATCCAGCGCGGATATCTGGGCCGAAAAAGAAAAAGAAAAAAGGCAATTAAGGGAAGCTGAGAAAAGGGGAGGAGTAACAAGAACTATGCACCTCCAAAAAACCAGCAGCTAGATTGACCAGCACCTATACCGGCTGGTCACTAGCGAAAACCTCTCTCTCAGAAAGGGTCCGCAAGAAGACCTGGACCTTGAAGAGGGAGAAGAACCCCCAAAGCCTGAAGTCTTCAAAAGCCCAGATACACAAGCAGACGCGCTCAACACATTCTTAAGAGCTCCAAAACAAGTAAAACAGAAAACCACCGCCAAACCAACGCAAGCCCAACTTGGTCTGGTCAAACCTCCCTCCCTCAGAAAAGCTGAACGACTAGAAGACCATATGATCAACGCATACCTTGAGTACATAGCCATAATAGAGGCCAATAAAATCGTAAAAACCAAGGAATGCGAAGACATAATGAAGTCGTTCAGATTGAAGAAAGAAGCTCTCCTCGAAATCCAGCTAGAGGAAGCCAACGCATCGGTCTATAACAACACCACATCGACCGTTCTGAGAGGAGCAGAAATGACACACCACATGGCGGCTTACAACGCCACATCGGGAATAGTCTTTCTGGATGAGGACAGAACCAAAAGAAGAGGAAAACCCGTCTTCAACACCCCACCAAAAGATCCCATAGTCGTGATCACAAAAGGGACTGAAATATGGTTGGAGGACAAGATACTAGAAACATCCAATATCTTGTCTGAAGCAGATCCCATCGACTACTGGGAAATCCCGGAAATAAGCTGGGTAAATGGCGTTCCGGGATGTGGGAAGACGACGTGGATAATAAATAACTTCAACGAAGCTGAAGATGTAGTTGTAACAACAACGATAGAGGCGAAGAAAGACCTAATAGAGAGGATCACAAAGAGAGCAGGTCAAGAAGCGAAGAAAAGAATACGCACCATGGCATCGATCTTGGCAAATGGACGGAAGGGATTCGAAAGCCTAAAATGCACCAGGCTCCTCGCGGATGAGGCATTAATGAATCACTTCGGATCCATTGTAATGATCATGCGTATTGTCGGGGCCAAAGACCTGCTCCTCATAGGGGACATAAACCAGCTGCCCTACATAGATCGAGAAAATCTATTCACCCTCTATTATTACCGCCCAAATCACCTCACAGATGTAACTCAAGAACTACTATGTACACATAGATGCCCGGAAGACGTCGCTTACGCGCTACAACACATCCACAAGGGCATCTACTCCTCAAGTACCATCATAAAATCCCTGTCGATAAAACCCAGGACAGGGGCGGAGATCCCTAAGGACCAGCCCAACACTCTACTTCTAACCTACACCCAAGTAGAGAAGAAAACCCTCATAGACCTAGGGTATGGGAAGGGCGAAGGTTCCAAAATCCTCACAATACACGAGGCACAGGGATTGTGTTACGAAAGAGTACATCGTTAAACAACAGAAGAGGAAAATACAACTACACGACAGCGCCTCACATGCGGTGGTCGCCCTGACGCGTCACACGAAGGAATTCATCTACTTCACAGATGACAGCGACGACGCGCTGGGCGCCCTAATGAGAGAACCACTCAAAATACCCCCAAAGACCATCATGGAGTACAATATGAAAATGGCAATCAAAAACAGGGACGAAATCACCACCAACAAAATAGTCTCGGCCATTACTCCATGAGGGCACAAACGGAAAACAACGGACCAAAATACCAACACCAAAACTAAACCGGCGGTAACCAGGAAGAGTGCCACCAAGACCATCATGGGTTCCGACATCAAAAGGCTACCAAAACAGGACCAATGTCTCGGCCTCAAACCCATGATGGCCCAAAGAAGAAGATGACACCACCCCGGAAGTTCAAGCCTGACGGCATCCAACTCAAGATGATGACCACAACACAAGGCGAAAATAAACCAGGACTGACAACACCAAATGAGACGACATCAGCCACCATCCGGTGGCCAAGTAAAAAAGTAAACCCCTTCAGGGTACAGGCCCCTTAAGGGCAATTAAATAAAAATTGTAAAGAAATTGACGAAATTGTGAAAACAATGTATACAAAAAATTAACATGATAAGGGCACGGACCACCTAGGTCTGTGGAAAAAAAAAAAAAAAAAAAAAAAAAAAAAAAACCTAACAGCAGTGCTAAAATAACACAATAACACAGCTGGTCTTACAGATAATAGCTTGTAGTCAACGACGTGAGGTTAAACGACGTGAGGTCAAACGACGTTAGGTTTAACGGGGTGAGGTTAAACGGAGTTTTGTTAAACAGGGTGAGATTGAATGGGGTGAGGTTAAACGGCGTTAGGTAAACGGCGTCTGGTTAAACGGGGTGAGGTATAACGGGGTGAGATCTGTCTGCCTGTCTGCCTGTCTGCCAGTCTTCCTGTCTGCCTGTCTGCCTGTTTGCCTGTCTGCCTGTCTGCCTGTCTGCCTGTCTTCCTGTCTTCCTGTCTTCCTGTCTTCCTGTCTTCCTGTCTTCCTGTCTCCTGTCTGCCTGTCTGTCTGTCTGCCTGTCTGCCTGTCTGCCTGTCTGCCTGTCTGCCTGTCTGCCTGTCTGCCTGTCTGCCTGTCTACCTATCTGCCTATCTGCCTGTCTGTCTGTCTGAATGTGTCTGTGTTTTACTAAGGTGACTATATATATATATATATATATATATATATATGCATCTCGTTCGGTTCACCGACCAGTCCCCGCTAATACAGTGCTCGCGCTGTCTAGCGTATAAACATAGAAGGCGACATTACAATAGTAACACAGAAGAAAAAGAAAAGTGCTGCCACTGCTTTGGAGCGCATCACCAGCCCCAATGCGATAATCTACAGGTTAGATCATAACGCGTTTAGTGCGGAGTGTCCGGTGCGGCGTAGATGGGATGCTATAGCACGAGCAACCGTAGCATATGATAGCCAGGAAGAATAGATGAAATAGTACCAGTATGGCCAACATTACCCAAAATGTTTGTTGGAATTTGATAAAAACTGTTTCAATAAATCCAATAAATAAGTAGAAAATAGTCTTAAATGACATGGCGACATAGAACATATATATGTATTTAAAAAATAAAAAAAAAAAAAACAATTTTCATCCTTAGCATATATATGGTTATAATACACATAACACAGCATATATAACTTATAAAGCAATTATATATGACATAGCCTGATGTGGTATATATTTATAAATTAAAAATCAAATTATTAATAATTATGTATTATATAAACTAATTATATTATAGATGTTCACGGTGTGCATTGCACACCACAAATTGTAACAATAATTATTGTAACAATACTCGGCAAATCACCTAGCCGGGCACTTCGCGCTGCGCGAGCGCGGAAATTAAGATAGGGAAATTTAATATGAAACAAAAATGAAAATAATTTTAAGATAAAAAGGTACTAAAAACTAAAAACAGAACTCAATAGCAAATATAAGCATAAACAGAACGATACATAGATTGGAGTATTGTAAAAAGACTGTAACAATGATATGAATAAAATAGCAATGTAACCAATGGACATGTGTTAGTATATGATGCAACATGTAATCTAACGGAAAAGAGGTATGTTAATTCTAGTATGTTACCAATATGAAGCACAACAATGTAAAAATTTTAAAAATCTCCTAAATAGTTTAAGACAGAAATGTAAGATATTGTTAAGTAATTTGTGAGAATTGTGTCTTATGGCATATTGGTGACAGGCTCTGCCTAGTGCAGGAATATAGCAAAAAAAACACCTCTGTATGTAATGTTTTTGGAAATAAAAAACATTTAATTACATTACATTTTCATTATTTTAAAGGGTAAATAAAAAGGACATGTAAATACAGATGTGATGTGACAACAAAATGTAATAGTAAAACAAAATTTAAAATAAATATGTATGAATGGATGTAAGAAAGTTGATATGTAAATGTAAAAATAAAGGGACATTTTGACACGTAAAGCAGAAGTGTATTAAATGTTCAAGGGTATGTAAGTGGCAATGTAAAATAAAATAGCTAGAATTGTAAACACACAACTAATGTAAAAGAATATATAGATCAAAACAAAAGGCAAAAGAAAAATGCAAAAGAATAGGTAAATGTAGAACAATGTAAAATCGAAAAGGTAGAACGAAATAGATATGTTAAAAATACGATATAAACAAAATTGTACTAAAAAATAAATAAATATACATGTAAAAATAATTATAATAAGTAAAAATTGTGTAGGATAGAGACCTGTTGTTGTTGAGAGATATGTTGAAAATGAAGCATCGGCGAAAACTTCATCTTGCTTGTCTTTTGTGTGACGTATTAAAATATAGGGAGCCT
This sequence comes from Phengaris alcon alcon, assembly GCA_037179445.1. Classification (NCBI taxonomy): domain Eukaryota; kingdom Metazoa; phylum Arthropoda; class Insecta; order Lepidoptera; family Lycaenidae; genus Phengaris; species Phengaris alcon. The sequence continues at coordinate 210,420 of JAYRCH010000478.1, read as the reverse complement.
AGATATCTATATAATAAACTCTCAAGAACTGCTAGCCTTAGGTCTTGTGGGTCAAGGCAATGTTTTGTTCAGCTAGCCATCGATAACATCATACAGCGTCGTTCAGGGGCAGCTTTCGTTATTCGGCATCCAAATGCTGGAATAACATACCGCCGCCGAAAACCTGAAAGTCGAAAAAGAAAATCATCACATTTACATCAGGAAAAGATTATTCGAAAAAAAAAATCATCACCATGGGGGTGAGTTGTTAAATTTAAAAAATCCCAAGTTTAAACAGCCACCACGTCAAAACCACTAGAGACGCGTGGGTTCTGAACAGCTGTAAATTAGCTTCATCACAGCGGCTAAGTACCCCAATAAAAAGGGTAAGTGTACCATGTACCATGAGAAAATTTTCCAATAAAGGAAAAACCATTCTTAGCTACTACACTAAATAGCGTGAGCTGTCAACCCAAGGTGACCAGGACCCCATATAGGACTTTTGCCATCTCATAGGTAGTTCATTAATTCCTTTACTAAAAAAACCATTCGGACAGGGATCAATAAATTCTTTGAAGGCGTTTTCGACTGCCTTATCGGAGTTGAATTTTTTCCCTTGCAAGAAGTTATCCAAATTTCGAAAAAAATGGTAATCTGCTGGAGCAATGTCCGGGGAGTACGGTGGATGTCCTAGACATTCCAATTAAAGCTCCTCTAATTTGGTCCGTGCAGCCGTCCGTGGTGCAGTGTGTGATCTAGCGTTGAGCGAAGCAGCAGTGGCCTAGAGCGAATGACCAACCTAGGTTGTTTAGCAGCTAGCTTTTCCATCATGATTTGCAGTTGCTGGCAATAGATATCTGCCGTAATCGTATGGCCAGATTTTGGAACCGAAAACGGACTGTGTTTTCTTTTGCGACACCGCCGCCATACAGATCATTAATCCTTCGAGCAGTTTCTGCAGCACTGGTGTCACGATAGAATTCGTACTCGAAAATAATACAATATTTCAAGTTTTCCATTTTGTAAACAGAGTGACGCAAAGAAAAAACCAAAAGAGGAAAAAACACATGAATTACGATTTCGTATCCAGAACCCCCAAACACCTGGTAAGCGACACCCATATCAATTTTACGAAAAATGAATATCCGCCATTTTTAAATTTCTAAATGAATCTACACAATACCCCTAAAACCGAGAAAAATTAAAAATGGGAATTTTGTACGCTCCTTTACTTTTTTATGTGAGCTCGTTTTGCTGCTTATTATGTTTTTTGAATTACCAACATCAGGGAAAATATATGTGCCTCTTCTTAGATTAAATGTGTACTCTCAAATTGTCGCCAAGATGGTTATTTGTTCGCTAAAATAATGTCTGTCAGCCAGTTTGGAATATTCAGTGAAAAAAACTGCTATTAATTAGTCACCAGATTTGAAATTTTTTATTTCTTATAGTCTTTCGCCAACTTGGTAATTTAGTATTCAATATTCGGTTTTTGCAGACCCAAAATTTGATGTTATTGTCGTAAGTTTAAATACATGCCTTTTCTAAACAATTCCCCGTTTAAATTCGGCTGAAATTTTAACTATTTCTCTACATAATCTTCTTAATTTTAAGTCGGTACTAGCCAACTTAAACGTGAGCTCTATAAAATAATGGATATTGTTGGATACAAAATGCTATCTATGCCGTAGCCCTTTTTTAGGAAACAGTTGATTTTTTTTCAAGAAAGAAAGTTAAGTTTACCATAGTAAAAGTTGTTTGTATTCAAGAGTATATTCACTCCTGAAAGTTTGGATACTGACTTTAAAAACACCTAGTATAAGATGATAATGATGATGATTACTGTAAGTTACGTCATAATGGCATATGCTTGCAGTTCTTTAAACAATGTCGAAATTTCCAAACGTGTATCTTTAGAGACTGAGGAGTTCTGTTCAGTACTTTTGTATCCAAAAAATCTTCTTATTCAGGGTTTCCTAATACACAAGGAACCCTTATAGTTTCACTCTGTCCGTCCGTCTGTCTTATCTGTCTCTCTGTCCGCGCTTCCAGCTTCTGTAATTATTAATATAAATGGATGAAATTTGGTGTAGTTATAGATTTTGTATAGATCTCGGTTTTGGTATCATAAAATAATAATAATTTTATCTTTTAGGGGTGGCTCTTCATATATGTGAAGTGGGGATGAAAAATATTTTTTAATTCGACCCCATCGCGTTCGTGTAAAATAAATGTAAGGTATATTTTAAAATAAATGTAAGGTTTCATACATAACTTTTAAACGAGGTCGACCATTTTCGAGTAATCGGCCTCCAAAGTGGTTTGTAAGTTGGTCCTCCCTCTCGCATTTCCAAACTATTCGTGATAGAAACTTGTAACTTTCCATGCTGATAGATCATGGTAAAACTCTTTAGGAACATTATTTTGAATGAAATTGGACAGTGACTTTTGAAGTAATTTAAAAAAACTTATTACGCGTTGATAGTTACGGAACCATCCTTAGACTTGGTTAGGTTATTGGTAGCATATACGTGATTACTTGTCTCTATATGTGTCCATAATATAAATTTCGAGGAGTTCCCTCGATTCCTCATGGATGCCATTATCAGGTCACCACTTTGGTGACAACGGGACCAGCTTTAGATTATACACTTTACATCAAAAAAATAATTTTGAAAATCGGTCAACAGACGGCGGAGTTATCATTGAACATACAATATATATATTGTATGCTCTTCTTTATTATATTAAGTAATATAATAAATATTAAGTACCTATAAGTATTGTGACATTAGGTTACAACTTCAATAAGTAAATATTCATAAGTACTTAAAAAATATGAGTTGATGATAAGAAGAATCTACCTACTCAAATAAGGCGCCTTTTTTTTCTAAAAAAAGAGTGTGTTTAAATATTGATTATTAAACAGTGAAAATGTTGAAGACTGCGTAGCTATGTGATTCAAAGATCAAAAATAAAGACTGACTGATTATAATGACGTTTTCTTCATTTTTCCCTCAAAACATGATCCTTGTAAGGAAGTTTCGGTTTCGGTCGAAACAAAGGCGGTTGTCGAAATTAGATTTCGGTTTCGGTTGCAAAAATCAGTTTCGGTCGGACACTAGTTGCTACATGTGTCGTAAAGCGGAGCACGACCGTCGCGACCGAGCTCAACACACGTAGGACAACATATGCCACATTTGCGATTTCGGGTTATTAATTTCCAATTTTAATTGCCTAAAAGAAAATACATTTTTTTTTTTTAATATTAAACACAATATGTAACCAAGTGATAGCTGATAGCAGTCAGTGCTAGTGTTTCTGTGAGCGCGGCGGTGCAGGCCGCGGGGCGTGACGCGGGCTGCAGCGGTCGGCCCACGGCGGACAGGGCCGCGGACGGCTAGGCCCGCTCTGCTCAGCCGCGGAATTCGCGCGTTTCAACTTTTCCATTATTCTCGCCGCGAATCCCTTCGAGTCCTCGGGTATCTTAGAGCCGCGATCGAGATGTACCTCCCTCCGCGGATACTGAGCGCAAGGGTCCGCGTGCTTGTGACGGTGAATTTCGCAGTTTTCAGTTTCGGCGGGGCAGGTGGGCGGCACGTCGGCGTCCGTAGCGGCGGACAGGCAGTAGCGTGTGAAGTCAGCGGGCGGCGCGGGCTCGCGCCCCGCACGGGCGGCCTCGCACTCGTAGTGCTCGCGGCGCACGCGCTCCGCCGCCGCCAGCCGCCGCGCCACCGCGTCCAGCTCCAGTCCACATCGACCATCTGCCGTCGTTCGGTGCGACATTTTGTCATCCTAAACAAATAATATAATGTATTAAAAAGCGAACCGCAGTTCAAATTCCGATGCACGAACTATACTACTACCTATCGTTATTATTATGACATGTTAAATAACTACAAATTTTATGAAAAACTATAACACGACTACGCAAATTATATAGCCCGTGTCACCTAAGCTATTATTAAGATTCTATTGACATCTCATTAATTAAAATCGGACCAGTAGTTTAGGCGCAACGGTGGAACAAACATGAATACATAACTACGTTCCTTTTGGCTTCGCCGTAGTCAGGTAAAAACCAAATAAGGTACCGGTTTCGTCATGGCGTCCTCGCAAGTGAGCATCTGGCGCGGCGCGGGCGGCGGGCAGGGCGGAGGGTGGCCGGTCGGCGGAGGTGGTGTGCAGGCGATGCGAACGGGCGGTGGCGGCGCGCGGGCGGCCGAGGTACCGCAGGGGGGCTTCCGGCACACTGAGCCGTCATCTCCTGCGCCGGCGTGCACGGGACGCACGCTCGCTAACACCTGGTGATCGATAATGAGGTTGTGTGATTTCTGCCACTAGCAGTAGTGACTAGTAGGCGTGGGATTGCGCTGGAGTACTCACGAGGCGGGCGCGAGCGGTGTGGGCGAGTAGCAACAGCGCCATGTTTGCGGTCGGCGGCCCAACTGTGTTCGCTGCCGCGCTCCAGTCGGCCGCCGTTTCCAGTTGGCTGCGGGTAATCTCGATTGTTTCGATTAAGAGTTAGGTCTAATTATGGGCCATTTACATGTATGTTGCATTTCATACTATGAGTAAGAGAGCCTGTTGTACCTCGGCCACATTTTCATTTCTCCGTTATTTAATGTGTAATGTGTCGAGCTAGCCAACGGCCGTGCTCCGTGTTATACACATGCAGCAAATATTAATTATTTAATTAATATTTATGTAAATCGCGCGGCTGATTGCCGCTGCACGTGACCATGGCGCTCATGGCCAATGATTTGCTGCCGTTTATCCAGCATGCCATCCACACCATGGACGAGGTCAGCATAATGCAGGTCTGCAAGTCTTCCTTCATTAGCGAGGAGATTTGCAAAGGTAAGCATTTGCTGTACGAGACGCTCGGCCAGAGCGCGTACATGCCATCGCGGATGAGAGATGGAACCGAAAGAAGCGTGCAGGACATTATCTCCCTGCTGAAGCAGACGGATCCGGATGAAGTGACAGCTTTTGTAGCGAAATAAGCCGCCGCCAGTGACACTGGACCAAGTCGACTTTGTCAGTCTACTGAAGGACATCAAGTTCCTGAAGGAAGGCCTGGCCGAAGTTAGAGGTAGATTGTAGGCAGCAGAGTCTACCATAAGTGATTAACGTATTATTACTGTATTGTTATTATCAATAAATTGACATAATGATTTCAATTTACAAATTTTAGGTAACTGAATTCCTTTCTTCAATTTAATTTCATCACTAAAATAAAATCATTGCGAAATTCGAATACATGCATTTCGGAGAGACTCAGTGTACAATACTCGTAAGGGTGCCTACAGGTGTGTCAATGAAACTCGGGTTTGAGTGCGGATCGAACTTTTTATTTATTTATTTTTTTTTTATTTTTTTTTTTTCGAACGGGTCTATGCTAAGGGTCGGGTTAAGACCGCTGTAGCTAAGTCGGACTATAACTAGCCTGGTGGCTAGTTTGTTTGGTGGTAGACGATGGGAGGGTTTGACCCTCCCTAACATCACCCGGGTGATGTTCAAGCTTTTTATTTAAATGTATGACGATACTTATACTAATATTTACGTAACTCCGATAGCGCGATCTAGAACGATTCCAGTGCCATCTAGTGGTAGATAGCAAAACTAAAATGTTTCATAATACACTAACACCGCGAACAATTATAGAACTAAGAGAAGTTAATATTATTGTATGACGCCAGATAGCAGCACTAAGATAAATATTGTACATGCCGCCCACCAAGGCCAAAGTTTTAAGTAAGACCTTTGGACTTATAAATAAATTTGAAATAAAAATTACAAGTCTATTTTAAAAATACACTTTAGATTGCCATAGTGTTACATATCAAACAAGTAAGTGGACTGTATAAAAGTAAGTATCTACATTTTCTTATTTTAAACCATAAGAACAATTTTATGGGTACATATTTATTCCGAAATGGAAAGTATACAAAGTTTTGAAGTAGGTCTCTTAAGATAACCTGACTTCGTTCGAAGAGTAACTACACGTACTATATTGTCTTTGCCAGGATGAGTGGCAATCACTCTGCCATAAAGCCAGCGACAGGGAGGCATGTTATCTTCCTTAATGATAACAGTGTCACCAATTTTGAATTGGTGAGTGGACGCTGAATTCGCATTATATCGCATTAAAAATTTGGTGAGGTATTCTTGCGACCATTGTCGCCAAAAAGTCTGAAGCATACGTTGAGCGTGTTGCCACCTCCTTAATGAACTTACATTTAATGTCTCTAGGTTCTGATTAGGAACTGTTACCAATGGTTCTCCGATGAGAAAATGTCAGGGTGTCAAAATGGTGTCTGGATCGTCTTTGATCACAGACAACGGACGAGAGTTCAGACATGCTTCCACTTGAGCAAGGACCGTTGCCATCTCCTCGTAGGTTAGGGTGGAGTTGCCAACGATTCTTTTCAAGTGGTACTTTACCGATTTTACACCTGCCTCCCACAAACCTCCAAAGTTGGGGGAATGGGGGGGTATAAAATGCCATTCACAATTATTGACTGCCAATGTTTCGGCAACTTCTGTGAGCAGCTGCTTCTGCTCAGCTATATACTGTTTTTTGAGCTCAGTTGATGCTCCAATAAAATTCGTGCCATTGTCGCTCCAAAGATTCGAACAATGCCCACGTCTGTCTACAAATCTCTTGAAAGCCTGTAAGAAGCCTTCTGATGTTAGGTCACTTACAACCTCTAAATGGATGGCCCTTGTTGCCATACAAATAAATAAAGCGATATATCCTTTGTACGATCGATTGCCTCTGCCTTTGTTCATTTTTATTTGGATTGGGCCTGCGTAGTCCACACCACTGTGGCTAAACGCTCGAGATGGAGTGATCCTAGCTGTAGGTAGCTGACCCATCAAAGGTGTTTTTGAGATGGCGGCGATTTTGACACATATGACACATGAACGGTAATGAGATTTTGCCATCTGTTTGCCACCAATGATCCAATATCTCGTCTGAACGAGACATAAAGTGGCTTGCGGTCCTCCATGAAGAGAGTTTTTGTGGGCATCAGCCACAATGAGTTGAGCAAGGCGACAGTTTTTAGGTATTATGATGGGATGTTTTCGCGTGAATGTTAACAAATCTGATTGATGTAATCGTCCTCCTACTCTCAAAATACCGTGTTCATCTAAATATGGCGTAAGTGATTTTATATTGGAGCTTTTGGGTAAGTCTTGTTTTAATTTAATTTTCTTTATTTCTTCACTAAAGTAGCTTAATTGACAGTTTTTAATGTAAATGTTTAAGGCTTCATTTAATTCAGTAGTTGTAAGGTAAGTAGTAGCGTTTTTAGTAGTAGTTTTCTTAGTGTTATTGATGAACCGCATACAATAGGCTAGCACTCTTTTTGCCTTTGTTAAAGTAGATAATCTGTTTAGTAAAGTATTATCGTCTAACGTTGTAGTACAGTGAGCTTGAACAATCTCTAAATCAGTTTCTAATTTCTTAGGTTTATTGTAGACAATGGTAGGTTTAGCTAAAAAATCTGGTCCATTGTACCACATGGGCCAATTGTTAATCAATTCAGCTGGGCTTTGACCGCGAGAGGCGCAGTCAGCTGGGTTATGTTTAGAGCTAACGTGCGACCAATTGTGAGGGTCTAAGTTTGTTAAAATTTCTGATACCCTATTTGCTACAAACACACTCCACTTGCTAGGATGTTTGTTTAACCATGCCAGAACGACACTTGAGTCCGTCCAGGCGTGCAAGTTGGGTTTTGTAATATTTAGTATGGTTGCTACTTCGATTAACAATCTAGTTACCATGACTGCACCGCATAATTCAAGTCTCGGTATTGAGACTTGCTTCACAGGTGCGACTCTCGTTTTTGCTGTAACTAATGAGACGTTAACCTTTCCTTCAGGATCCAAAGTTCGAATGTACACCACTGCTGCGTACGCTGATTTAGATGCATCGCAAAAGCCATGCAGCTCAACTTCGCGATCGGCTTGAGATGTCCCCAACCATCTTGGTACACGTATTTTAGTCAATTTAATTTGTTCACTACGGTAAGTTAACCATTCTTTTAGTAGGTTGTCTGGGGCGACTTCGTTCCAGTCAATACCTGCGAGCCACAGCTTTTGTATCATTATCTTGGCTAATATTATGTTAAGTCCAACCCACCCTAGCGGGTCATAAAAACGTGCTATGTCCGATATAATTTTTCTTTTTGTTACAGGTTCCGGCAGCGTCGGGAGGTTTACTACGAAACGGAACGCGTCTTCGCTTCGGTCAAAGGTAAGTCCCATTATTTTCAATAGTTCATCTTCCTTTATTTCCTTATCCTTTCCCTTTCCTGTGGTTCCATCCTTTCCTTCCATTAGTTCATTAAGTTTTTAATTGTTGATTTCTGTTTCAGGTATAAGTTCCATATAATTAAGAATGAGATTTATTACTTCATTATATTTAGTTTGTAATGTTTTATCTTTATTTAATCTGTGTTCTAGTGATTTCAGCCTTTTCTCTGCAATTTCCAGTGAAGAAGTTACTTGAGGATCCTGGTTCCTGAACGGAAGACGAACGAACGACGAGCGACCATCTGGATCTCTACGTGTTGTCTTCACAAAGTATTCTTCACATCGTTGTTCATCGTGAGTAAATAAACGTTCCCTTGGCATTTGAATATCTGATTCAATTTCCAAAAATTTCTTTAACAGATTGTTGCTATCGTCCGAGCGAGTACAACAATGTAGTGATGTAAGTTGACCACTCGGTTTAGCATTACCGTTGACTACACCTGATAAGATCCATCCCAAGCTCGTTGCTTGAGCCAAAGGTGTGCCAAACGGTCCTTTTTTGAGGCCGTCTTAAATTATCTGCGCATGCACTTCTGCGCCCAAAAGGATGTCGATCTTGTTCGGAATATTATACTCCGGATCAGCTAAATTAAGGGAATGTAGTTCATCCCACTGTATAGTGTCTACCCTTTTGCTGGGTAGAAAAGACGTGATACATTTATTAATCACGTATGCCCGTACTGTTCTTTTAAAATAGGGATCATATAGAGACTGGAGCTGAATATCAACTGTAGCTTTGGAGACGATGGTGGCACTGCCACCCAAGCATGATACTTGTCCCTCAGCTGATATCTTCTTCAGTCCTTGGAATTGTACAGCCGATTCGGTTATGAATGAAGACTGTGATCCTTGATCGATTAAGGCTCGTAATATAAAGTTTTCTCCGCTTCGGGAAGATGCTTTAACTAAAGCTGTTGCAAGTAATACTTGCTGATAAGTACGTTTGCTAGATGAAACACATGAGACTAATTGCGTGGAAGTATCATTAGACGCGGCAACACTCTCACTTGCTTCATTGTTTCCGTTGTTGTCACCCTTAGGGTGTAAAAGAGAGTTATGTGCTCGCTTGCACACCCGACACTTCACCTTGCTGCGGCATTCTTTGACAGAGTGACCACTACCCAAGCAATTAAAGCACAACTTATTGTCAGTGACGATTTGGCGGCGTGTGTCAACTGACGCTTTATGAAACTGCGTACATTGGTTAATTCTGTGGTAGTCTTTACAGAGGACACAAGTTACAGTATTAGAAATATGTAAAGACTTTATTTTAGTAGTAATATTAGAAGGTTTATTACTTGATTGTGACAATCGGTTAATGGCTGAAAACCGGTCTTTAAGGAAACCTTCAAAAACTCCCACTGACGTCGCGTTTCTGGATCTAGCTTCAGATTGATAAGATGTATTACAATTACATCCCACGTGTCAACTTTAATACCTAAACTTGCCAGAGAAGCTATACATTCATTTGTAGTGTCTACAAGTTCCTTAAGCCCACTACTGGACTCGGTGGTGAGGTTTCTCTGACTCAAAAGTCTTTTTAGAACGTGATGACATATCCACTTTTTGTCGTTGTATCGTTCATTCACCATTAGCCAACAACGCTCAAAGCTTCCTTCTTCAATAGCTACATGTTTATTTAATTGTTCAGCTTCTCCTTTGAGGTAACATTTGAGGTAGTGTAGCTTTTGAATCTCATCAAAACATTCGTTGTTTATAACAAGAGACTTGAAGAGAGATTTGAACGATGTCCACTCTTGGTAATTTCCAGAAAAATAAGGTATGTTTATTTGTGGATAGTTTGCATGCGTTTTATTTGAAGATATCGATTCATTACCCTTAACTGTTACCTTTGATTCAAATTTTTTACATAAAGTTTTGAGATCACACTTATACTCTAAATAAATTTCTTCAGCCTTATCATAAAAATCATTGGTAACATAAGTTGAGCTTTTGACATCTTTGGCTGGGTAATTTCTCATTAAGTCTTTGTGACCAGACAAAAATTCAAACCACAACTGTTCTAGAATTTCTAGTCTACCATCTACATATTCTTTGGTAATGCGCTCTTTGGGCGATTTCTTAAAATTAGCCTTTGCCTTTACCATACGTTCGTACAAGTTTTCTTGAAAGTTAATAATGTTTTCCATGATTAAAAATTAAAAGGTAAGTGAAAATTAACTTTAGATCTTTTATCAAGAGTATTACAAATTTTTACAAAAATATTCTAAGTGTTTTACAAGTTATCTTATGTTGTACAAATTTTCACGAAATTTTTCTAAGTATTTTTATTGTTACAAAATTTAAAAATCGGGCATAGGTTGGGTTCCTCCGTTTTATTGAAAATTATTCTAAGTCCAAATACTACGTGAAATATTCTAAGTTAAAATTAACACAAATTTTTAAAGTCCAAAATTCACAAAATATTCTAAGTCCAAGATATTAAAGTTTTTTATGTTTCTTATTTTGCTTGAAATTCTTCTAAGTTATTTTCCTTTAAGTTATAAGGTTGAAAGTACTTACAGTTGTCCGGATACAGGATCAATCCAATAGCGAACACACACTATCACTCACTAATCACACGCACTTGGTGATGTACCGAGGGAGGGAAGCCCTGACTCCCCTCGGACCTCAGTAGCCGCTGATCCGCTCCTGCAGCAGTTGTTCTGAGGCACCTCCGCGGGTCACTTCCCGCGCCAGAAGCTGGTGTTGATGATGGGCGGGCTCCGCCCACCGTGACCTGACCAGCGCCTTCCACCCGAAGACACGGTCTGAAGCTCGCCGATGCTGCACTTAGCCTCGGCTGGCTCCTGTTACTTGCGTTTGCGACAGCGATCCAAAAACGTAAAACAATTACGCGGCACTTCGCGATTGACATCCGTCTCGAAGGACCATGTACAATACTCATAAGGGTGCCTACAGGTGTGTCAATGAAACCCGGGTTTGAGTGCGGATCGAACTTTTTATTTAAATGTATGACGATACTTATACTAATATTTACGTAACTCCGATAGCGCGATCTAGAACGATTCCAGTGCCATCTAGTGGTAGATAGCAAAACTAAAATGTTTCATAATACACTAACACCGCGAACAATTATAGAACTAAGAGAAGTTAATATTATTGTATGACGCCAGATGGCAGCACTAAGATAAATATTGTACACTCAGGTTTAACTGCGTTTATTTATCTTACCTTCAGCAACACCAGACTTGCCTTGTGACATTTAACTTGTTCATTTTTATTAAAACTCCAGTTATTTTAATAACATTTATTTATAGGATAACTGAAATTATCACAATCCATTTTGCAACATATAGAATCACTTTTACACTTAAAACACGAAACTTTACTAAGCTTTGAAACTTTAAGTAATAATAATAATAAAGAAATATAATGATTCTGACGAGATATTTTAATAACTTTTATTTAATAACATTCATGGGTTGTCAAGAGTGGTTCGATGAGTAACATTGGCCATGTGGGCGACAGACAACAGCTGGTGCATTCGATCACGAAGTTCTCAAATAATAAAATATATGGGAGTAACCGCGTGGTGAGGATGGGACATTAAAATACTACATTCCCGATTAAAGTTACGTTTATTACTGCCTCCTAAAACCTAATACATGCATTATTATAACAGTCTTACATATTACGCCACATGCCCTACCAAAATAAAAAATAAAAATCAACACAATGTTTATTTTTATTTACTAACTATATTTTTGAATATACTTAATATAAAATTATTATAAAAATATATTTTTAATTATAACACAGAAAGTGAGAAAAAAAACTTATTTAAATTCAAATTAAATTTTATACAAAATAAAGTAATAGTAATAACTTGCTTACATTTTCTAATTAAGATTACAAAACATTCACAGTTTTCTCATATTACTTACTCAGTTCTTATTACTACCAGTACAGACACAAAGAAAAGTGCTATTATTTTAAACTTATTTATTACATATGATATAATCTACTCCTATTTTTATGTATGGTTTTTTCTTTACCGTCCACTAAAATAACAACGTTAGGGGAAACATCTTTTACAACTGTAAAGGGTCCTAAATACAAATAATCTAATTTGTTACAGTTTTCATTTTTTATTAGAATTAAATCTCCTGGTTTATAGACAATAGGATTCACATAGCCATCATATCTGTCTTTTCTTATAACTTTACTATTATACAAATTATTTCTTGCTTCCAATTGTGACTTTTGTATGCGATATTTTAATTCTATTGGATAACTATCGAAATTATAAACTGGCTCAATATTGTTAGTGAGATTACTCGGTATACTACATGATTTTCCGAATACAAGTTCAAATGGAGTGTATTGTGTCTCCGAATGTACTGTTGTGTTATACGAGAAACAGCAGTACGGAAGCCATATACTCCATTCCTGAGTTTGATTGTTATTTATTTGCGTTCTTAGATAAAATAATAAATGTTTATGTGAATTTTCTATAGAACCTAATGTTTGATGATGATACGCCGTTGACTGTATATGATTAATTTTTAGAATTTGACAAACTTCTGCTAAAATTGAATTTACAAATTCTGTCCCTCTATCGGTCACAATCTCAGACGGAATTCCATATCTCAATATAAAATTATTTACTAAGGCCGTGGCCACACTAACGGCTTCTTTTGATTCTAGCGGATACGCTTCCACGTATTTCGTTAAGCTACACTGAAGAGTTAAAATATATTTATATCTACTGTCCTTAATTAATGGGCCAACTAAGTCTAAATACACCTTATCAAACGCTGATGATCCACAATCCGTGATAACCATCGGTTCTTTTATCGTTTTCAAATATTTGTACCTTTGACATTTGTCACACTTTTTTACAAACTCAGTCACATCTTTTTCAAGTCCACTCCAAAAATACTTTCTACGAATATTATTCATCATGCGCCTAATTCCAGCATGCCCACTCGTGGGAAGAATATGAAAGTCATTTAGAATAATTCTTTTTGTATCCTCGTCAGTTATTTTTTTAATGCCTTTAATGACACATAAGCGGGGTCCGGACCACTTACGCTTTTTATTTATATACTGAGCTAGCTCCTTTATTATTAATTCATTTCTCTCATTTTTAATAACATACACAGTGTCTATATTTAGACGTAAACAAAATGATTCCATTTCCCTCACAGAGACAGCTCGTGTTCGCTGTGATTGGGTAAATAGTTTCACAAATAATATACGATTTACTGACGAGTATGCAAAATCTCTACAATCAGAAGTTATATCACTATTTTTAAACTTTTTCCACTCTACTTCATTCACAAAAATTAACTCTGTATAGACCCTCGGTAACTTAATTATTTCTACGACTCTCGGGTGATCAGTCCAATCGTCGGTAGGAACATTAATTATCGAAGGGCTAACGACCGCACTGTCCTTCAATCTCTTACTCTGCGCTCTAGTCAACACCGCCATCACATGTTCATTCATCTCCTTCAATTCCTCACTCGTCACCTGTATCCTCGATAATGCGTCTGCAGCCACATTATCTTTACCTTTCACATAAACAACTTCAAAATCATATTCATGTAATAATAACCTAAACTTCATTAATCTACTAGAAGGATCTGACATATTATATAAATATATTAAGGGACGATGATCCGTTTCTATAATAAAACGCCTGCCATAAAGATTAGGTCTAAAATATTTAATTGACCAAACGATAGCCAGTAATTCCTTCTCTATAGTAGGATAGTTACGTTCTGCCTTGTTAAGGCTTCGGCTAGCGTACGCTACTGGTCTACGGTCACTATTACATAGCACACCCCCAATAGCATAACCCGATGAATCGGTTTGTAAAATAAACTTATTTTTAGCACTAAAATTTGGGTATTGTAACACCGGTGGATGTGTAAGCGAATGTTTTAACGAATCGAAAGCAATTTGACAAGAACTATCCCATATAAAATGTATGTATCCGATATAAGTTATTCAAAGGTAAACAGATTTTAGCAAAGTTAGAAATAAATTTACGGTAGTAGTTAGAAAACGCAACAAAACGCTTAACTTCGTCAGCATTTTTTGGAGTGGGGTATTCTTTTAGAACCCTATTTTTTTCTGGATCCGGACTGATACCATTCGCTAATACAACGTGACCAAGGTATAAAATTTCTTTACGTAAAAAATCACACTTTTCGGGATTTAATTTAAGATTTACTTTGCGTAATCTAGTCAAAATATCAATTAAATTTTTGTTATGAATATCTAAGCTACGACCGAAACATACTAAATTGTCCAAATAAATAAAACATTTATCGTAATTGAGACCCGCCATGGCAACAGTCATCATACGAGAAAATGCACTCGGACTCGTCTTTAGCCCCATCGGCATACGAGTTATTTGATAGTCGAGTCCTGACGGTGTCGTGAAGGCAGTATATTTTCTACTATTTGAATTTAATTTTGCCTGAAAGTATCCCTGCGTCAAATCTAATTGTGTAAAATATATGGAACCGGAAAGGGAATCAAGTATATCCGTAATATTTGGTAGGGGAAATTTGTCGTCTAAGATGCACTTATTTAAGTTACGAAAATCAATCACAAGCCGCCACTTTTTGTTTGTGTTATTAGATGATGTTTTATGAACCAAAAGAATTGGGCTACTCCATTCAGAGCTTGCCGGCTCTATAATATTATTCTTTAACATATTTTTAACTTGATTTTCAATTTCATCTCGTTGTGAATAAGACAATCTATATTGTTTTGTATAAATTGGTTCCGTATTTGGTTTTAATTGAATATTTTGCTCATATAGATTACAAGTTCCTAATTTTTCACCGGGAATAAAGAAAACGTCAGAAAATTTTGTACAAATATCTTGAATTGATTTACTTTCTTCTAGGTTTAAATGATTTAAATTTAGTTGCGAAAGTAATTCTTTCACTCTTTTTTCGTCTATATTATTTTGTTTACTAAAAGAGCATATTTGATATTCCGACAACTTATGAATATTTGGCTTAAAATAACTGAGATTAACCTGCTCGTCCCGTGTATTTAAAATTTGAACAAAAATATGTCCTTGTTTATTTATTTATTTTTTTAATTTATTCATGATCATGGATGTCCTTGTTTAGGCATACAAATACTTCCACCTACAAATATTCCATCGCATAATTCCTCTGGCAACACTACACATTCATTATTCTGACTCACACTTATTTCAAATATTTTTTCACATCTAGCTGGCACCGATATAAAATTATTAAAACCTAACTTTCCCATCCTTAAACTTACACTTAACTGATTACCAAATAAATTTAAAGATAAAGTATTATTTTCGTAATTTAAAATACAATTATATTTAACTAAAAAATCTTGGCCGATAATGCCATTCAGTTGACACGGTAAATTCCTTAAAACATAGAACTTGTGTAATATTTCATTCCCACAGAATATAAGCGGAATGTAAGCATATCCTTCGCTTTGTAATTGTCCGCCTATTCCATTTATGCTTATGTTTTCTTTATGCATGGGAATGTTCAAGTCCTTTAAAGTATCAAATTTTACCGCTGACAATGATGCTCCGGTGTCCACCAGCCATCTATACGTGTTACCTTTTACGAATAAATCTATAGAATTATCAAAACTACTAGCTAATATTATATTATTACAATAGCTAGCACTAAAATTATTAGCCTCGAAAAAACTGATTTGGAGGCTTATATTCTTTACCCTCTAAACTATAATTTCGACCTCTAAAAGAAGACACGGGGCCTTGCCTAGAGCCCCATCGGGAAGGCCTTACTGTCGCTTGCCACTGATTTGCCCGCGGTGGCATCATATTTCGGGCTCGCCCCCGGCCTCGAGCATAGTATGAACCTCGCTGCCTATAGAAGTTTAAAAACTTACCTCTATTATGTTGGCTCGTGCAGATAGAACCAACTCCCTGGTCCACAGCACGGGATTCGGCCGCTCGAGAGTACTCTTCGTCCTTCGCCGCTCCGATTACATACTTCAGCTGGGTGTAATCTCGGGCCGCTAAAATGGTGCTAAGTCGACTATTTCTCAAGCCTTCAGTAAATCTTTTACAGCCAATTTTTCATTTAATGGTCGCAATATTTGATAGGCTTTCTCATCGCTTTCAGCTTGGGAAATCGTCAACTTAACAAAAATATCTTCTAACTTTTTACCGAATTCCTCGATAGTATTACAACCTTGACGAGTTTTTATCATCTCTACCTGTAGGGCAGTTGCTGACTGCTTAATTAGAAGATGTTTTTTCATGTCAGAAATAAGCTCTATACTAGTTTTATAACTAGAACTAAGTCGCAATTTAGCGCTTTCCGATAAACGAGTTTTTAATATAAAATTAATTAATAACTGCTCCTCATTAATATCCAAGGTCGTCCTATAAAATTCTAGTGCATCAATTAATTTTTTGGTGACGTCTTCTTAGCCTGTCATAACAGGGAGAAGAGAAGCCGCCGTTTTCACGTCAAACTCAGCCATAGTTACCGTATTAATATTCGCAATACAAAAGTCAACAATTTGTTGATAATTCTTTTCTATATCTTCACAAATTTTTAATAATTTTAAACTTTCATCCTGCTTAATGTCTCCTTTTTCAATACTTATTTCTAACTCCTTACGTTTTAAAATATATTTCTCGTATAAAACCTGAGTCTGTTTCAACTTATTTTCTAACAATATATTTGTTCTTCTTACTTTACTTAGCTTAACCAAATTTACTCTAATACTTTTTATTTCCTCGCAAATATTAATAATTTCCATTTATTAAACAACAAAAAAAAATTAAATCTGTCTACTCTTTAAAATATTATATAAAAAATAAATGAACTAAATTCGTTTGAAGTATGAACTACGATATAATATTACATTACTTTACTTATTTTATCTACCTTTCAAAATTTATAGAGCAAGAAAAGTAACATTAAAGAAGAATAGTACCCTAATCATTAGAGTCACGTAGTCCAAAATTCTTAGTAGATAGTCTTCAGTCCATAGTCCAACATTTCGGTGTCCTCTCTGTAGCTCGGTGGCACCCTGCGCCTGTAGTCCCGTTACACTCCGACCTCCTTGGGCTCGTCCGCTCGACCAGCGGGGCTATTCGCTAAAATAGAAGTTTAGTTAATCACTTTGAAACTGGTTATTAACCAGCTTTTGTTTGTAACCCACCAGTTCCTTAATTTTGTATTCAGTATCTTTTGATGGCGAAGTGGTTAACTTAATTGACGCAAATTAATCGACTATAATTCGGCTAAATTGAATAGTACCGTCTGTGGAGGAGTACATTATAAAATGTGAGAATCTTTTAATTTATTCGGTTAACTGTTTAATTTGTTGTCTGTGGACTAAGTTATCAACTATTGTTTGTCAAAGTAATGGAAATGTTGTGACTTGTGTCATAGAAGGTAAATATTTTGAATTAAAGTTTTTGAATTTGTTTTTGAAAAGTTGAATTAAATAAGTTTTTCCTCTCAAATTTTTCATAATAAATTAATTATTCCTAACTAGAGCTGCTGGCACGTAAAGGTACAGCAAGTGTTACGTGTGTAAATAATTATTTAAAGTTTAAACTCTCACTCTCAACCGGCATAAAGTGTTACAACTATTACTGTGATTGCATAATTTAGATGCTATGAAATATGAATTTTTTTGACCATTATTAGTGAAATAGCGTGAGTTTTATTAAAATTATTTGATCGTCTTATAGTTATGCCGCGTAGACAATTAGTTTCGGCCAGGCAGTCCGAAATCATAGTGGACTTCGTTGATGGGTCGAATGGGAGGGCCAATGGGCAACCAGGCTTCTCGACAGGCCTGGCAAAACCTGGCCCTCAAACTTAATTCTCTGGGAGATGGGGTCCAAAAGACTTGGGAGCAGTGGCGAAGGGTAAGTAAACACAAGCTTTAATTACTTATTTTTGTAAGACATTGTATTGTAGTGTATTTACCTACTAACTAACTGTATTCAAAGTTTTGAAAAAAAAAAAATGTCTTAGTATGTGAAATATGGTATAATATAAAATAATACTCAAAGTATCATGTACATCATTGATAAATCTAACTCAAACTTAGCTATCTTTAGCTCATTGTACCTAACTGCAAACTTTAAAATGTATACACATCTTTTTATTCTAGTACTGGGTAGAGTGGAAAGCTAGAACTCGCGCCAAAGCTGCTGACTCGAGGCGGATGATGAGGGGCACAGGCGGTGGTCCCAATCGCCTGGAGCCCTTGAGCTCCCTCGAGGAGCGGATTTTGGCCCTCATAGGCAATGTGGCAGTGGAAGGATTGCCGGATGTGAGGGTCCCACTTGATGTAGGTTTTGTAGATTATTCCATATTATATTGACCAACCATTTAATATAATAATTGCATAGCAACGTTTGGTTTTCATATAAATTTGTTTATAACAAAGTCGGATATAATGACTAACTTATTCTCTTATATTAACAAGCTGCTTATTTTTACCTATTTTTGTCCAACTTTTCTAATAAAAATTGAAGACTTTATTTTCTACAAAATGCTTTGTATGATGTATGCTTAGTATGACTTGTTTGTCATTTCCATTCGACATCAATATAAATGGATTCTACTGTATATCAATTATTTATTGATAAATGACATATCTACTGAATTTAGTATTCAATATTTTCTTTTTATATAAAATATGTTTCCAGGAATCCAGTCACGTTCACAATAGTCCATCAATATTAGATGTTCAAGTTTTAGGAGAAACACCTATAACAGCTATAGATGTTGCTCCTGACATACATCCTAATATTGATGAATATATTGTTCCAGTACAAAGCCAGGAAATAGTTGAGCTGCAAGCTCCACTACTTCCTGTCTTTGTACCGGATAACCAGGCAGCTGTGCTGGAGGATCATGTGCAGGCAACCCCCTCCACTGCCACCGACACTGTTGTTGCGATACCCACTGCAACCAGTAGTAAGTTAAATTTTAGTTGTGGCGTTACTTGGACAGTATAGACTGACAAAGTCCCAGAACACACTATCAGTTTGATCAAGATTTAAAAATTTTAAAACCAAGTAATAATTTTAAATCCTGTACCATGGGGCTCAAACACTAGCCTTTGTTTTTGTAACTGTATTATAAGGTTTCTGAAAACGTAATATCTCTGCCACTTGCAGGAAGAACTCAATCACGCAGGAGGAGACGCCAGAACATACCAAGTATGTACATAATTTATTTCCAAAATATTATGACTCATAAGTCCGAACCCACATCACACTTACTATATTGAACATGAATCTCTTCCACTCGGTCCAAACATTCCACAAAACATTTAGAAAATAAGTACATAGTAAATAATAAATAAATATGAGAGTTTAAGAGAGTTGCGAGGAGACGGTGGCTTCAGGCTAGGTGGCACAAAATCTTGTTGTTTGGCAGTCATTTTAGGAGGCTATGTCCAGCAGTGGACGTCCATCGGCTGAAACGACGACGACGACGAGTGCAAAAAAATATATTTTTTAAAAGTTTTAATGGAATTTTAGGACAAAAATTCAGAATACTAAAAAGTTATTAATGTAGTTTTTGAACTCTCTATTCTAATTGATGACTAGTTTGAACAGGATTTTTTTATGTTTCAGGTTTTCATCAAGACACCAGTGCTCCGCGGTGGGCATATGAATTGGAAGAGAGGCGTCTTGCCAACGAGCAGCGCTCAGCGGCAGCCCTTGAAAATGTATCGGCACATCTCACGGAAATTGTAGGTGCTTTAAATAAAATTATTGTTGCAATTGAAAACAAATGAAGTTAATTTAGCAAAGCATCTTCATTTTCTTTCTGTATTTTTTTTTTCTAAAGACATAGTTATTATTTCTTAAATCTTGTAATGTTATTATTTCTTTTAGAACAGAGATACTCACTAAGAAGGGTAGACTAATGAGTAATTATAATATGTGGATCTTTTATTTTTTCTTTATCTATTACTTTATTGAACAATTTTAAACTATCTAGTTAAAAAAATTTTAAGACTGATTAGTAATTATAATAATTTATCTAGTTAAAAAAAGTGTTAAGACTGATTAGTAATTACAATAATTTTGTTGGTCTCAAATTATTTATTTTTGTATAGGAAAGGTGCTACTTAATGGCTATTTATTGTACAAGTATTAATATTTTATAATGCTTGTAAAGCTAGTTAAAATGTCTTAAGTCAGATTAGTAATTACAATTATTTTGTTGATCTTTTATTTTTGTCAAGGATAATTGGTGCTTATAGATTTATTGAACAAACATTTTAATGATTAACGAGCTAAGGAAAAATGTGTAAAAGACTGATTGATACTGTTAATATATTATTTTTCAAAACTTTAAGTTCTTTATTTCACACAGACTAACTTACAAGCACATATTTTTTGTAATCACCATTTTACAATGGCTCTTAAAAATTAATTCTTCCAAGGATTCGCTTCATATAAATAATCCTCAGTGAGTAATTAAATATAGTAAGATTTTTTGATGAGCTCCTTTTGGTTAGTTCTTCTCCAAGGGAAATCTGAAAAAAAAAAAGATAATTATGTCAATATGTGTTTGTTTATTATTGCTTTTATTGATATTATTCCTTATATGACAATTAGGGAAGAAATACCTGCCACCAAGCTCTTTTTCTGGATCAAGTACAGAATGTACTAGCTTATATTTGATATAATTAAATTCCTCTCAAAGTAGTCATTTAAAGTGTATCACTTACAAGGTTGCAGTGAAGGGCTTATTTGAATTAAAATAAAATTTTTAATAGATAGGCCCTAAATATTTACCATCTACGTGACCTGACATCCCATAATCTCCTCACAAGTTGAGCCCTATTGAAATCACCAGTTTCTGCTCCTAGTACAGATGCATCATCAGTGTCCAGGATGTTTTGCTGCTGGATACTTATACCCACTTCATTGTTGTCGCCAGGAATCGGGACATTTCTCTCGTTGGCAATGTTATGTAGGCACACACAGGCATTCACTATTTTTGCAGCCATGACTGGATCATAATGAAGCACTCTGTGGCCTAATAAACATCGCCAACGAGATTTCAGTAGTCCGATAGTGCGCTCCACTGTGTTCCTGGCTCGACAATGAAGCTGGGTATAGTATTCTTCTGGGGATGCTGGTGCAGCGCCCAATATGGGCGTCATCGTCCATGGACGCTGTGCATACCCAGAATCACCTGGAATCAAAATAAATAAATTCTATTATCCTATTATAATTGTGAAACTTTGTAGATACCTAGTTATATTTGGACATTTGTTATCAATCACTGAACCGATTTGGCTGTGTATGTACATATGACAGCCTGGATTAATACATAGCATAGACTACTTTTGAATTAATTCAGATTCACACATCATCATCATCACATCCATTCCAAAAGAGGTGAAGGAGTAATAACATATGCACTCACATACCAACTTTTTCCTTTATGATTTAAGAGTGATTTTGTCTTTTAATAATCTACCTACATATTTGTTTTGGTAAGTAGATGTAGTCCACTTTCGTTAATGTTTTTTAAAATTTTTATATTATTAAATTTTATTATATAGTTAAATTTTATTTTACGAAATACTATATAAATATATTTTATTTCTTCTGCAGTACATAGCTAGGCATATGTATATCTAAGTTATGAGATTATGTGTGCCATAACTCAAGCTAAAGGCAATCACTACATGCTTAGTTGTAAAGTAAACTTACCTAATAACCAGCAGCGTTGATCAACAGCTTCCATTAAAGTTTTAATGGGGCTTTGATTCCACACAAAACTGTCATGGGATGCCCCACCAAATGAGGCATCCACATGCAAAATTCTAAGGTCCGCATCAGATATCTATAACAAGGTAGCATTGTTAATATGATCTATTATATAATTATTAATACGAATTTTATGTATTAGATAGAAAAAAGATAGCTACTTACGATCATCACATTTAAGGAGTGATAATGTTTCCTATTAAAATAGGACTCCTCGTGCTCCTTTGGCCGCACGATGGCTACGTGAGTACCATCAATGCACCCTATAACGCCAGGGAAGCCAAATTTTTCCATAAACCTAAAATATAAAGAAACATAAATTTTATTTTAAATATCACATTGTACCCACTAGTAACAAATTTTTTGTATAAACTCACCTTTCCATTATAAATTCTTTTTCGCGCTGCGAATTTGGGAACTTTATATATTTCAGTAGGACTTCCCTAGCGTTAAGAGCATCGGTGACTTCACGTAAACATCGGCTAAACGTCGGCTGCGAGATTGTGTGGAATATTGATAGCCCACTGGGCCGCTGGTAGGACCCAGTTACATAAAAATGCAACGCTGCTAGTACCTTCAATGGTAAAAAGAACATGAAGTAGACAAGAAAAGGTACTTATTAGTTAATAAGTTAAGCAAACATAAAAGTTTCTCATAAGAGTAGGGAAATGAAAATTGATAATTTTACTAATATAATACATACTTTTAGCTCCTTTCTTACTCCTGTGTTTCTTCGCCTGGCTGGGAGATGTTCTATGACATTATTCAGTACCTGTTGGTACCCAGCTTTGTTGAGCCGAAAGTGAGCGATAAATTCCGACTCCGGCAGATCCATTGGGTTATACTTATCCCGCAACTTGCGCCTTTGGATGCGCCAACACTTTTTTCTACGCATTTCTTCTGCATATACAATTAATAGAGCGTGAGCCATCTTTATCTTTACCTTTTAATAACAACGCACGAAAACAACTACTCTTTAGCAGTTGTTAAAAATGGGTTAGTCACTTCATTGAGTTTGTAATTATGAACTGCCATTTTGCTTTAGTGAATACATATTTAATGTTAATTAAGAACTATCGATAAAAAAATATAAGGCAAAATGCATGACTCTGCCCTAAAAGTTATCAACTAAGATTTGATTAGAAACCGTACCAACTCAGTTGGTAACTTGTGCATAGTGAATACAAAAGTGAGACTTTCCGTTACTCACTCCTCCGTTTCGTTACTAACTCAGTGATTAACTCACAAAATGTACGATACAGAATAGGCCAGCTGGGCGCCTGGCTCCTGACCTCCGAAATGAACTCCTCGCCAGCTCTTGTCTAATTCATTGGACGTGGCACCTCTTGTATATAACGTAAAGTCCAGCTATCACAGCCAACATCAGAATCACCAAAATCACAGTCAATATGGTATTGTTTCCACTTAAATTTTTGTGTATAAGTTCAACATCGGCAGAATTTACACCACCCGCGGCATTTTGGGCTATAATGATTTCTTCCTTCGATTGTGTTTTACCCATTTTAAATCAAAAATATTTTTTGACAAAATAATAAAATTAAAAAGTCCATTTTCTTTACGCGGATCTCAAGGCGCGCGATTGTAATGTGAACCGTCGCGGCTCGACTTGCAGGGTCGCCATGTGAGGATGGGACATTAAAAGACTACATTCCCGATTAAAGTTACGTTTATTACTGCCTCCTTAAACCTAATACATGCATTATTATAACAGTCTCACATATTACGCCACAGCGTGGTCAGGCGACCAAATGTGTCAATCCTATAGTCTTCGGACTTCGTGATTGTAGTTAAGGAAGTCACCTCGACTAAGCCAAATGATATAATAATATTATGATTGTGAGTAGACTTGCACAAATAATAATAAGATCTGAGTGGAGGACGCCTGCGCCGACAAGCATAACGAGCATTTCTCAATTCATTAACCGTCAGATAGTTAGGAAAAATAACAGCAGAATGAGAATTAACCTTAGCTTTACATAACTATTTAAATCTAAACATGTAAGCTGTACAAGTTTTGATAAATCCGAGAATCAAGTTAGATGTGTAAGGATTTCCTCTTTACAAACAGTTTCCTTTAAACTCATAACAGATTTTAATTTTGGTTTAATTTCAACATTCGTTTCATTGATCATGGGTTGTGGATATGAAATACTTTCTGAATCATGTAAAAACAATGGTCCGTGCCACCATAAATCAAAATCTTTTAAGACCTCAGGACTATTCGATGCCCACTTGTGCATCTGAAATCCACCTTTAGCCATATCTTGCGACATTCTATTTTTTAAATTGCGTGCCGACAACTCATTATTCGTACCCGTGAGCAAATCGCCCATAAATATTATTATTAATTACTTCAAATAAATCTAGAAAATTATCTCGCTCATCTAGTGCAAGCTGCTTAAGTGTGCGAATGGCGAGGAATGTAGCACATGATGTAGCATAAGTAACAGTATGTAAAGGTTTTTCGACAATATTATCTGTAGGCGAGGGTCGCCATAAAATACGCTGATAGTCAGTATCCTCATCAGAAACTCGGATTTGTCTGTACATCTGCTTGATGTCGCTAATAAGACATAATATGTGATGAGTACGCCATGTGATTATAAGATCCCTAATATCTTGTTGAAAAGTGGGACCTATAAGAAGCTCATCATTGAGTGAAGTACCATCATTAGGTTTAGCAGTTCCGTCAAAAACCATTCTCCGTTTGGTAGTAGTACTGGACTCTCTAATTACAGCGTGATGTGGTAAACCTTGTGGTTTGGCTTCTTATTCGGGTCTATATCTTCCATGTGATTACTTCTTTGGTATTCATCTAAAAAATTACTTATAATCTTCTTGAAATTTAGGCTTATTATTAAATCTCTTCTCCATTTGTATGAATATATCTTATGTTATCTTTTTCGAATTTCCTAATCTTACTTCATGTGAATATTTAACAGGCAATCTTACTATGTATCTTTCCACCTTCTTGTCTTTTTACTGTGTTGTACTGTGTGTGGAATACTGCTACATTCCAAGAGGTCAAGGCAAAATTCGTTGAGTATTTTGAACCCAAAAAGAATTTGACGGTGGCGCGTCACAAATTCTTTACGTTGAAGCAACGTGTGAAGGAATCCTGCAAAAGCTCCTACAAGAGCAAGATCTATCCCAAAAAGAGCCAAACTTCTATGTAGAACACTTACGATGGCGTAAAAAAGTGAAGAATCAATAAATGCAGCAGATGGAAGAGAAGAAGTCACAATATACAAGCTACACAAAAGTCATCGGGCCAGTTTTCCCCCATACCAGAAGAGCAGAAAGTCAAGATCCCCATTGCGCCAAGGTCACCCAATGTCAGCTACACCTGGATCCAGAACAACGTGTGTAAAGTGCAACACATCGCATGGTCGCCGCAACTGTCCAGCATGGTATCATAGATGCAGGTCTTGTTTAAATATGGACATTTTACTCATTATGCTTTAAGAAAAATAGTGTCTGAACTGTTGTTTCTGGGGTAGGTAGTATAAATCTCGAGGATGAATCAAGCCCAAAAAGTCTTAAGGCTGAGATATTTACTATTGGGGCATTGTTCAGCATTAAAAACATAAAGTCACAAAATACCAGTACGAATTTGAATAACACAGATAATTCCTGGCATTATTCTCTTAAAATAAACAATAAAAATGTAGATTGCCTAATTGACACTGGAGCAGATATAAATGTGACATCTTACCAAGTCTTTAAAGAATTGAATCTTAAGTTTGCGAAGCAGAGTAAAAAAAAATTATTAAATTGTTTACTTATATTCTCTTATTACTGTATCTGTTTATCAAAGTATTCCAAGCTTGTTGGTAATTACTGGCTGTTATGTCAAATGGCGCAAAAGCTGTTGTGCTTCTCCTCGAAGACTAGATCTCAAATAATGATGCTTATGAACATCACTGATTCCGTTCTCATTGTGAATTAGGGATTGGAACATATTCTTAAAATGTAACCATTCATTATGACTTCCCGAGAATGTGAGAAGATTAATTAATGGCAATCTTGTTTGAGTGAGCAAAGAAGAAGGACAATCATTGCTAGGTATCTTTTCTGTAAATTTCAATGTATTTTCTTTTAAAGAAGTTTTAAATTCTAGATAAACATCTTCCGTTTTTATAAATAAATCTTTATATTCTTTTTTAGTCTCTTTAGTTAATTCTGTTTCCATAATATTTCTGTATTTCGTCAAAAATTGTTGCTAATAATCCTCTAACAACTCTTTTCGGGTTTCTAAATAGCTGATTGTATGTCGTTCAGAAGAAGTCATTCTATAATTGGAATATAGTCTTTAAATTTGTTCATTTAATCCTTTAAAATCCATGATTTAATCAATATAATTTACCATGTCCGAAACCTTTTAGTCCTGTGTAGAACAATATTTTATAAGATAGATAGATAGATAATGTTTATTTGCTCAAATAAGGTACAATTTAAAGGTGTTACAATTGTAAATTCTGTTATTGCTTATTCTGCCTTTGATGAGGCGTGCAAATGTTCAAATTGTTGTTTTACAACTTAAACAATTATTATTTAAAACAAAAACATAGATAACAATATAAGGTATTTAAGTCATAGTATGAAATTTTAGTTTATTATAATTTTTATACTTATCAAAAATATGATGATATTTATATATTATATATTATATAATATATTATATATAAATAATATATAATAATATAATAATAATGCATAATAATATATAATATATTCTATATATTATATATTATTATGCATTCTATAAGTCTTCTCTTAGTAACAAGTTTATTTTATGGCTACAATTTTTTTTAGTGATGTTATTATTAGTTTTTTTTATTAAAATGATAATCTTTTTATTGGTTATAAGGTTGTATTATCAATTGTTAAAAAATTAAAAATAATAGTGATTGTAATGAATCTAAAATATTAATTAAACATTAATTGTTGAGTCACTTACTTTATAACAACTTTATGACATTTAATTTTAATTGTATTAAGCTAATTTTATCAAGATAACCTTAAGTCATTACCTTTTACATAATCATTAATAGAGTAATAACATTTTCTTAATAGTAAATTAAATAATATTTTTTTGATTATTCTCATATTTGTATTTTTAATGTCGTCAGGTAAATGATTGTATAACTTTATTCCCATACAATAAGCATTTCTTTTGAATACGTCTAGTTTTTGTAGAGGTATACATAATTTATTTTTATGTCTCAAAGGCCTGTTCGTGTTGTCTTCTTTTTTTTGAAAAGATACATGTTACTTTTGACAAATATTGTCATTTCATAAATGTACATGCATGGAAAAGATAAAATATTGTTTTGCTTAAAAAGTGGTTTGCAACTTTCATTAAATTTCGCACCACATCGCGCTCGTATGCATTTTTTCTGTGCAATAAACACTCTTTCGCACTGCGTCGAATTGCCCCAAAGGATGAGTCCGTATCTTATAGCTGAGGCTATGTAACCGTGGTAAGCTAGAAGCGCTGATTCTTTGGTGCTTGTATTTCTTAGCCGATTAAGAACGAAAACAAAACGATATAGTTTTACGCAAATTTTTTCTATATGCATTTTCCAATTCAGATATTTATCTATATTTATGCCTAGAAATACTGTATTTTCTACCAATTCAATATTTTTATCATTAAATTCAATGTTTAGATTCATTGGTCTACTATTATATGTTTAAAAGTCTATGATTTTAGTTTTTCCTATATTAATGATAAGGTCATTATTTCTTATCCATAATATATTTGTGGAATTTAATGCTTGGATGATTTCATTTTTAAATTGTAATTGATTGTAGTTTTTATGTTTAATAATAAGTGTTATGTCGTCGGCAAATAGTTAGTATTATGTCATGGTTTATATATCTAGTCAAGTCATTTATGATATACTTCCTTGTGGTATACCAATTGCATTAATAATATATTTCGATCTGTAAGTCATTTTAAATGTACCTTTTTTGTTTAGTTTCGATATTTCAACTCATTGCAGTCGATCACTTAGGTACGAGGTGATTCGATTCAATGCATTACCTCGTTTGACATATTTTGATCATTTGTATAAAAGTTTAGCATGATTGACGCGATCAAATACCTTGGACATGTCTAAGAATATTGAGGCTAGTCGGACACCAGAGCTTAAGCTTTCCGCTATTGATTTAGATAAACTGAAACATGCTAGAGTAGTTGAGCTATTTTTTGTAAATCCATATTGTTGGGGTGTTAGCAAATCATGTTTTGTAATAAAGTTATATAATTGATCTTACATGGCTTTAACAAATATTTTTGATAGCATAGGAATCAGAGTTAGAGGCCTGAAGTTGTTCATGTCCTCTTTGTTACCTTTTTTGTAAAGTGGCTTAACTATGCTATATTTTAATCTCGAGGGAAAAATGCCTTCAGTAAATGATTCGTTTATTATATGAGATATAGGTTTAGTTAAGTGCCAGCACATTTATTCAATATTTTTGTATCGATGTCATCATAGCCAGTAGAATTTGTATTTTTTAAAAAAACTATAATTTTATAAACGTCATCACTTGTCACTGGTCTTAGGAATATGGTATTATTATTATTTATTATATTATTATTATCTAGTCTACTTTGTCTGGTATAATTAATGTCATTTTGAGCGTCATGTTTTTATATTGTTCTATAAAATAGTTATTAAATTCTTCAGTTATGTCTAGGGCTTCTGCACAAGGTTTATTGTTTTTTCCGATAGTGGTTTTTATCTCTGTTGCTAAGTTTTTATTTGTGATCGTCCGTTTTATTACTTCCCATGATGCTTTACATTTATTATTAGAGTTTTGTATATATTTTGTTTTGTCAATTTCTTGTGATTTGGTTAAAGTTCCAGTCCCCACAAAGAATAATGTTTCTGTTACTGTATTTCTTATCAAGGAATAATTATTAATTAGAAAAAGAAAAAAATTGTAAGGAAGAATTGAGAATCTTTAGCATAAGTTTCGTATTTTCGTATTCGTCTTATATATGCACACAATTAATTAGGGGGATCAGCGGGGACGCGTAGGCCGGACGCAGCTGGGCTACCGCTGAGTTCGCCCTCGCCACCGCCGCAGAGCACTGGGCGACCATGGACAGGCGGCGGTCGATGGTGACCCCTAGATATTTCGCCGTCTTACCCCATGGAATTTCGGCGTCTCCGATCTTCAGAGGAGCCGGAAAACCTGTTCTCGTAGTGACGGCGAGCGCCTGGGACTTACGTGTATTCACGGATAGTCTCCATTTGCTCAGCCAGTCCGGGAGAAGGTCCAGCGTCCTCTGAAGTTTCCTGACTGCATGGTCCCTGTTGAGCGAGCTGGCGATGAACGCTGTGTCGTCAGCGTACAGCGCCGCGATGGTGCCGGGATGCGTGGGAATGTCGCTGGCGTATAGGTTGTACAGCCCTGGGGAAAGTACACTACCTTGGGGTACGCCAGCGGTGATGGGGTGCTCGGCGGAGAAGACTCCGTCCACGCGCACCTTGAAGGATCTGCCGGAGAGGAAGGAGGCCACAAGCCTTACCATCGGGGAGGTACGTTGGCTCGAATGAGCTTGCAGAGCAGGCCCTCATGCCAGACACTATCGAACGCCTTTTCCATGTCCAGGAAAACGGCGACCGAGGCTTCCTTCTTGTTTGCCGCAACGGAGAGGTGGTGGATCACGCGTACCAGCTGGAGGGTGGTACTCAGCTGGGACCTGAAACCAAATTGTTCCTCACGAGGAGGGAGGTGTGGAGCAAGGTGTTTGAGGAAAAGGGTTTCAAAGACCTTGGATAGAGTCGGTAGCAGCGTTATAGGCCGGTAGCCCTCGGCCATCCGAAGGTTCTTGTGGGGTTTGGGGATGGTGATGATGAGTCCCATCTTCCAGGAGGATGGAAAGTGGCCGGTCCTGACAATGCCGTTATACAGGCGAGTGAGGGCGGCCACCGTCCGGAAGGGAAGGTGTCGGAGAGCGGAATTGGGGATGCCGTCTACACCGGGGGCCTTCCTCGGTTTGAGGCGAGCTAGGGTCTTTTGGACCGTCCTCGGTGAGAAGGAGAAGTTTGGGGGGGGGGGGGGGGGAGGGGGAAAGTAGGAAAACCTTTACCTCCTCGGAGACCATTTGGGCGTGTTCCGTTGCGGTCGTGGGCAGCGGCGAGAATTGGCGTTCTAAGTGCTCGGCATGAATACCTGCTCTGTCCTCCGCACGGTACCTGGGGTTGCCGTCCGGGTGGAGCAGGGGATGAACGGAGGCAGTGGCTCCGGTAAGGGCGCGGCAGAAGCGATGAAGGGAGGGCCAGTCCTCTCCGGCCTCCTCTATGCGTCGGGTCCACTCCGCGGCGTGTAGGTCCTCGAGCGCGACTCTTACCTTGGCAGTAAGGCGGTTGAGCTCTGCCTTCTGCGTGGGGCAGCGCGTGCGTTGCCATCTCCGGCGTAGGCGCCGCTTCTCCGCCAGGAGGTCGGCGATGTGGCGAGGGAGTGGGGGCCGCTTGTATTGGCGCCGGGTGGGCGGCTGGGTAGCCGCGTTCATTGCAGCTGTAATCGCCTCGGTGATCTGCAGCGTCATGGACTCGACGGTCTCTGCAGAGTCAACCGGGAAATTAGGTGTGGACTCGTGCAGCTGCAATGAGAAGGCGTCCCAGTCGCGGACTGGGTAGGGGGGGAGGGGGGGGGGACGCTAGCCGGGACAGCGCGTATGATGGCTAGGACCGGGAGGTGGTCGGAGCCGTGGGCCACATCGAGGACCTCCTGGTGGAGATCACCGGGGAGTTGGTGGGTGAGGTGGCTAGTTATAGTCCTTATATAGTTCTTATACAAATAGGTTCGCATTACCTATAGTGCGATGCAGCGGCAAATCAGCGCCATCTAGTATGCCATATAAAAACTAAACTCTCTTAACAAAGTTAACTTATAAAATCTAACGCAAAAACAGGCTTAATTAAAAAATTAATGGCGGTAAGCGATGGTGGGTAGAGACCTAGAGGACCTAGATTATATAGAATTAGAATTCAAAAGCTCAGGAATACCTTGAGAATCGCTCTAACATTCGTCTAAGCAACATATCGCTCCGCGTTAAAATGAATAAAGTGAATATAATATAGTACCTGATACACGAAATCCTTGTGCTCGAGGCGAACGAACATCAGGTCTCCAAGATATAATACCCTTAACTTTGGACAGAATGGAATGAACTGGGATTTTTAATGAAATAACAAATTTTAATAAAGTAGTCGTTAATTGATAAATTATTAGGTAAAAAAAAAATATTAATTATATCAATAACTTTTTTTCACATTCATTTAACCGACATCGCTCGATGGCATCACGGCAGCTGGATCTGCCATAACTGAAACAAATCGGTTTCAAATATTACAATTTAATTGTTAATTTTGATGCAGTAAAATATTGTCATACTCTCTTCCCAGATCCAATTTAAAATTTTCATAAACAAAATACTTAAAATCGACGGCAAATAAGTGACATAAATCGTTGCCATTATAATAGTGTACTTGATGTCTGTTAAATTGAATCTGAAAAAACTGTCGGCGGGGCACTCACGTACGAGCAATTGCCTCGGCACCACGCGAGTATGGCTCACCTCTAGCCCGTCAGTGGTTAGCAGCGCTAGCGACGGCGCCGCGTAGCGCGGGCGCGGCAGCAGCAGCGTCGCCAGCGCCGGCGCGTCCGCCGCCAGCGACGTTCCTGTCGTGCCGCCCCGCACCAGCCACGCCGACGCGACTCCACTACCGCCACCCACCGGCCTGCATAATATGGTTTTTTCACCATATACAGCTA
The DNA here is from genome assembly GCA_037179445.1 of Phengaris alcon alcon. NCBI lineage: Eukaryota > Metazoa > Arthropoda > Insecta > Lepidoptera > Lycaenidae > Phengaris > Phengaris alcon. The sequence continues at coordinate 178,517 of JAYRCH010000478.1, read as the reverse complement.
TTTTACAATCTTTTATGTTTAAATATATTTACATATTAAATACTTTGAATCGCGTGATTTTAATTTTTATGTTATTTTTATTTTTTGAATAAAATAAAATGTATTAAATAAATAATATAAGGGTTAATACCCGTTCAACGCATGTTACCTAGATTTCGTTGCAATAACGCCACCGTGATTTTTTGTAAATATCTTCATTTATTATAATGTAATAAATTAACGTTATTTCACGACGCGCCATTCTACCGAGCGCGTGGCTCGTATCCTATCTCACCTCATAATTTAGACTTAGGCCTCCCCCTCATTAGGCGTGCGCGTTTCTCTGGCGTGTCAGCGATGCGGGCGCACTCACACGCCTGAGGAATGCGTACGCCTAATGTGGGGTCAATAATTAATTATTTATTATTCTTAGCTGTGCTTAATTATTATTCTTAGCTGTGCTAACCTAATACAATGAATCTTATCCTAATCTTTGTTTACCATAATCCTCAACTCTAACTCCGAATAAATAAAATAAAACATAAAATTACGTGATGAACAGGTCGTCGTCGACCGCAGACAACACGCGGTGCGGCAGGGCGTGGGGCGGCCCGGGTGAGTGGGTGGAGGGCAGCCACAGTAGCGGCCGCAGCGCCGGCAGCGATGCGCACGCCGCACCCGCCGCGCTGTGAACCCACACGCACCGCCCGCTGGGCACGCGTGTGGTCATTGGTGTCTTATTAAGTAGTTATTAAATACGTAATATGGAAGCTTTTCAAACTTCGTGAATTTTTACTGTAGGTTACAAAACTGGGAGTGCTCGGTAATTAAATATAAGGTTTATAATTTTTCTAAGGTGATCAGATACAATATTTAATTACTTGGGATGTACGACGAAACCCAAAATTTGTGAAGGCAGTCGGCAGAGCGCTTGTGGCGGCGTGCAGAGTGCACGCACGGCGGCCTCGTTAGGCTCGAGGGCAGGCGGCGGCGAGTCCGGCTGCTCGCGCCGCCGCCGCACGCGCTCCGCCAACCCGTCCCGCACCAGCAGCGGCGGCGGCGTCAGCGGCCGCGGCAGCCGCCACAGCAGCAGCGCCCGGCCGCAGCTCTGCGGCCCACCCGGCGCGCCGCCCGCTGCGATCAACACGTGCGCTTTGATCGAATCACTCGGTCGATGCGTCTGCGTAATATTGTACCTAATAATAGTGTGGTCGATTAGTAAGTAATTAAAAAATATACAAATGACACATACGGCAGCGAGCGCGCGATAATAGGCGGCGTTGGGTTCGCGGCCGCCTAGCTCGACATCCGCTCCCACCTCTGCTCCCGAATCCGCTCCCTCCTCCGATTCCCGTGGTATCTCCACTACCGCCACGTCGCTGTAGAGTTTCGATTTTGAAATAAAATGGAAAAGCTATTAGTATGCTCCGTTTATTTTTATTAACTTTTTCACTTAGCTTATTAACGTATACAAAGATACAATCAAAATAGCGTACTATACTGCTAATTTAAATGTCACTTATTTACTGTGCAATGAAGAAATACAAGTCGAATTTAATATTATTATTTACGTTTAGATTAAATTGGACCCGAACAGTGTATTGTGTAAACTTATATATAATTGACCTTACGATATAGTCGCTGCGGACTCGTTATAGATTCGTAGAAGTGGTGACGTCACTCCGGCGTGCTCCGATTGAGTTCTCTGCACAAGAAATAGACAGTCGTTCTAGTTCGGTTCCGACACTGACCGCTGATCTATATAGGAACACATACTCCAGAGATATTATTAACACATTTAAGTTGCTGAATATTCAAAATACTGCTGATCTCTAGGGCATGTCTACAAAAGTTATTAAATCAATAATTGACATCGTATCTAGCGATAATATTCAATGAATGTATAAAAAGGGGTGTTTTCCCTGACTTAATGAAGCATAGCAAGGTATACCCTTACTCAAAGCTGACTACCATATACCCTTAGTCAAAGCTGGAAATAAATCTGATCCGACAAATTACAGGTCTATATAACGATTCTACCGACCTTTGGTAAAATATTACAAAAAAATATTTTAAGACAGTAATTAGTCCAATTTTATTTAAATAATTTATTACATAATAATCAACACGGTTTTACTAAGGGTCGATCCACAACAGATGCTGGTATGGGTTTTCGTTTAGTATTTAGTCAAAAGTATTGTTGACGCTGTAAACATTCAAAAAGATTTAGATAGTTTTCGCCGTTACTGTGTCACAAACAAGCTAGATTTAAATGGGTCAAAATGCTATGTATGTTCATATACCAGTAAACCCAACATAATAACGTATCTATACAAGCTATCTAATACTATTTTAACAAGAGTCAATACTATTAGGGATCTAGGTGTCACTTTCGATGCTAAACTTTTATTCGACTCGCATATTGACAACATTATTTAAAAAGCCTCTAAATCGTTGGGTTTCATATTGAGATTATCTTCCGATTTCAAGCGCATCAAAACAATTAAAATTATTTACTGTGCTTTTGTACGCAGCCACTTAGAATACTGCTCGCCCATATGGAATCCTAACTACGCTACCTATATTGATCGCATTGAGAATATTCAAAAAAAGTTTTTAAAATATATCCAGTTCAAGTCCAGAACCTACATACCTAATTACGTCGAAAGATGCAAAAAATTCCATATGCTAGTTCGAGTTTAGAGTACTTACCGGCTCGCTTAGGAAATACCAACCCCTTCACGTTCCGTTTGCTTCCACTACCTACCGTCAGAACTCGTACATCGTGCGAGCTAGCAGAGCATACAATGCAGCGTCTCGGATTACCGACATAGATTTATTCAACACCAGTGTGAAAAATGTAAGAAAAACTCTTACATACATACATACATACATACGTACATACATACATACATACTTATTTCTTTAATAGTAATTGCTAATATTGTATTTACAATTAAGTCAAATCTTTTTCCTTTTGCTCGTCCTTTGAATGTCTACTTAATTTCAACATTATAATTATTAGTTAATCGTGAACATTTGTAATCGGCCCTTTACTGTTACTCTGTAAATAGTCTTGCACCGTCTAGCTGTAAGTTTTCCTTGAAAATAAAAATAAAATAAAAATCTTTGAAGCTTGGGAGGGGTGCACTAGGTGTGTTTTACGACCTCTCCAAGGCCTTTGATTGTATTGAGCATGCTACGTTGATCAGAAAATTGCACCACTATGGTATTCGGGACTGCACTTAAACTTTTGAGTTCTAACCTTGAAAATAGAACTCAAAGGGTGGATAAATAGTAAAAGGACCACTGGGACCTCAAAATAGAATTAGTTGTCCCACAGGGAGCCATTCTAGGCCCATTTCTTTTTCTCATCTATATAAATGACTTACCTTATCTTGTTAAAGGTAATGAAAATGAGATATTACTTTCTGGCGATGACACTTCACCAATTTTTAATGTGAAGCGACAACAGTTAAATTACGACGAGATAAATAGTGCTCTCTCGAAAATAGTACATTGGTTTAATGTTAACAACTTACTTTTAGATTAAAAAAAAAAAAACAAAATGTTTAAAGTTTATATTGCCCAATGTTAGGCAAGTACAAACCAATATATTATTAAATTATGAGAAAATGAACTTAGGAAACACCGCTGTGTTTTTAGGTATAACACTAGATAGTAAATTACAGTGGGGTTCTCATATTGCTAATCTCGCGGATAGGCTCAGTTCTGCAGCATATGCAGTCAGAAAAATTCAACAAATTTCTGACCATGACACGTCGCGACTAGTTTATTTTAGTTATTTTCATAGTAGAATGTCTTACGGCATCCTTTTATGGGGATATGCCACCGACATTAATACAATGTTTGTGCTGCAGAAACGAGCAATAAGTACGTTCTATTTACAAAATATCCCCCTTTGAATCTCTGAGAGAAAAGTTTAAAGAAATAGATATTCAGACCGTCGCTTCTCAATACATTTTGGATAATGTATTATAACTTTGTATATGTATAGTATGTTTTAAATGTATTATAAAAATTACTTTAAAGGTACACGCCTATACAATAGAATCCTAGAAAACGTTCAAAATCTTTCCATTAAATAATTTAAAAAAGTAGTTAAAAAACTTTTGTGCGCTAAAGCTTATTATTCGCGGTCAATGATTTTATTGACGATCGCAAACTATGGGAATAGGACGGCCATCTGGACGGCTGCTTCTATGTACTATATGTATCTGACTTTTGTTAATATTATATAGACCAAGTTCACATATTGTTATATATATATATATATATATATATATATATATATATATATATATATATATATATATATATATATATATATATATATAAAGAACAGTTATCCATCTTTTTGCTAAAGGATGGCCCCGTGCAAGTTTCTTACGCCGGTTCTTCTCGCCGGTTTAGTTCCCGAACTAGTGGTAGGCATCACGTAGGGACAATTCCATAACCGTTGCTTTGTGACCTATATGGAAATAAAACTTTTTTGATTTTGATTTGATTTTTTTGATACAAAACTTAAAGTTTGGTACTTGTGTAGCGGCGTTGAGCCAGAACGTGGTGCAGGCGTGTCGGGGCGCCAGCAGACGCAGCTCCAGGGTGAGGAAGGCGGCGTCGTCCACCCAGCAGCCCGCTGCGCCCCCTACCGCTGCCGCGCGGCATGACACCACGCCGTGACCTACGTCTGCGAAGAAGGAGCGAAAGAGACCTCAAATTATTATTTTTTTTGTAGTATTTTATGTTATTTTATTTTACTTATTAGGTTTACCAACATATGTAATAAAGGCATATTAGGTGTAATATTACAGATACAAGACAAATTAAGTGCAGACCCAAATAAAGGCATACTTAGCATGTTTATTAATTTATCTAGCGAAATTATTCTTGTGGCTAATAAAGTCAAAAGGCAAAGTCAAAAATTTTTATTCAAAAATAGGTATTTTTATACACTTTCTGAACGTCGGTCTACATGATGCCTACCACCGGTTCGGGAACTAGCCCGGCTAGAAGAACCAGCGTAAGAAACTCGCGCGGGGCCGTCTTTTATCAAAAAATGTAAAATTATTCTTTTAAAAATATAAAAAAGGCATTTATATAACAATGTTATGACTGAAACTACATAACAAGAGTACAATAATATATGTAATTTAGAAGTAGCCTTGCAGGGGGCCACCTCATTCCCAAGGTGTGGTATCATTCATAAAATCATTTACTTTATAAATAGGCTTTAGCACACAATCGTTCTTTAACTAGTTTTTTAAATCTATTGATTAAAAAATTTGGAACGCTTTCTGGGACCTTATTGTAAAGACGTATACATTGGGCCTTTAAACGAATTCTTTACTTTACTAAGTCTAGTCACTGGTACATCAAGCAATAAGCATACTTATTTCGGGTATTTCTATTGTGATTGTCACTTCTCTTTTTGAACAGGTTTAATTTTTTTTAACATATATTACATTTGATAAAACATACTGAGAAGCTACAGCTAAGATTCCAGTTTCTTTAAACTTCTCTCTTAATGACGTGTTGGCGGCCAGCTTATAGATTGCCGGAACAGCTCGCTTCTGTAGCACAAATATTGTATTTATACCGGCAGCATTTCCCCACAGTAGTAGAATGCCATAGGACATTATACTGTGGAAGTAACTAAAATATACAAGCCTTGCTGTGTTTTCGCCTGAAAATTGTGTTATCTTACTTACTGCAAATGCTGTTGAACGGAGTCTGTCGGCCAACTGAACAATATGAGGGCCCCACTGTAGTTTTGCGTCTAAAAATACCAGTGTTTTTTGAGAGAGCATTATTTACTTCGTCATAGCCTGAGTTTTGGCGATTAATAATAAAAGTAAGTGACATGTCATCGGCAAATAAGACTATCCCGTTTTTTCCATTAATAAGGTATGGTAGGTCATTTATATAGACCAGAAAAAGAAAGGGTCCTAAAATGGATCCTTGTGGGACCTTCATCTCAATTTTGGTACCTGTGGATATTTTTCCATTTATCTCAACTCTCTGAGTCCTATTTGATAAGTAATATTTTAAGAGGACGAGTGCCGGTCTCCTTACTCCATAGTGGCATAATTTCCTGATCAACGTTGTGTGCTGCACGCAATCAAATGCCTTATAGAGATCGCAAAAAACTCCTAGAGCATCCTGCGACCCCACCCAAGCATCAAAAATATAATTAATCAGATCAACGCCAGCATCTGTTGTAGAGATGTTATTTATATTAAAGTGTGCTAGTAACTGAGTAAGTATTATTTTTTCATATATTTTACTTAGTGTTGGTAAAATAGATATAGATCGGAAGTTAGATGGATCCGACTTACTACCAGACTTAAACAGAGGTAAAACTTTACTATGTTACATTAGATCAGGAAATACGCCACTTTTTATACAATCATTAGAAATAGTTGCTAAGGTGCGATAATATCGATTATAGATTTAATAACTTTCATTGATAGGCCCCACAAATCTGCAGTATTCTTAATATGTATTTAATAAATTTGAAAAATTTTCGAAATAAATTAAATTTTTTAATAATGTCTTGCGGTCCTATTTCTTTAAATCTAAATTCGATTTCACACTCTTTTACATTATCTTTAAGAAGTAATTCCGCATGAGCAGGAAAGGCATACAAATTTTTGGTGGTTGAAATTGGAATGTCAGCAAAGAATTTCTCAAAAGCAGTTGGAACTTCACTGTCGAATTTTATTATTTTACTATCTATATTCAATTTAAAATATGTGTTGCGGCTAGTGACTCGTCCAGTTTCATTTGCAATGATTTGCCAAGTTGTTTTAATCTTATTTTTCGAATTCTTAATTTTATTTCTAATGTGAAGAGATTTTTCTGCAGAGCAAACTTGCTTAAATATACCTTACAAAATTTTTATATTCTTCATTTTGATTCATTGTTCTTTCATTATAAAGTTCATACAATTTTAATCTACTTTTTTAAATACCTGACGTTGCCCAGTCGCTGAATTTACTTTTATTGTTTGTTCTCACTGTCTTAGAGGTGAAAATAGTATCAAATTTGTTTAATTAATTTAAACAGTTTACCAAACGACATATCCGGGCTACTATGATACTCTAAATGTCCAATATTAGCTATAATTTCACCTCTAAACTTCTCAATATGTTTGACATTTATTATGTCAAACATATTGAGAAGTTAAGTATAGAGAAGAGAAGTATATGTATAAGTATGTGTTTCTGTCCTTGTGTAATTGTTTGCAATTATTATCTATAGGGAAAATTGTACGCTGTCCACAGTGATCAGAGCTTAGTATGTTAATGACTTCTTCATTTAAGTAGGTAAAAATGTTATCAATGCATGTAGCAGAGCTGTCATTGTTCCTTGTTGATTCAAAGAATAAATGAGTTAAGTTATATGATTTTAACAATGAAGTAAATCTAACAGTAGTGGAATTACTTTCTAAAATATTTATATTTAAATCACCACACAATAATATATGTTTGTTAGATTCATTTATCTTAGTTAATAACGTTTCCATAATGTTTTTCAAATGAATCATATAACCCTAAAGGAGGCCTGTATACGCTAACAATAATAAAGTGTACCACCTCCATACAGACTATTTCAGTTGTTCGTTCTGTAGAGAGGCTTACTAGGTCTTTATGTTCTTTATATTTTAAATTCTTCTTAAATGATATAAGTGAGCCGCGACTTATGGCTTTTTCTCTGCAGAAAGAACTAGCCAGCTGGTGCATACCAAGATTTAATATAATTTCATTTTTCTTAAATCAATGTTCAGTTACACATAAAATGTCTAAATTATTGTTTAAAAACAACAAATTTCTAAATCCTTACTATACATACCTTGTATGTTTTGATGCACCAGCGTAAGTTTACATATTTATTATCTTTAATTAAAATATTATTTTCACGATTACTTATACCTACAATGCTAGAGACTTCCTGTGTTGTCTCACAGGCTAATTTAAATAATTATTATTTGTAACATTTTCCAAGGTGTTATAATAAGTCATATTATTATGACTAAACTGCTCAATAGAAGCAGTTGTTGTCTTACTAGCCAAGTAAGAGTTAAAATATTAAAAAAAAAAATAGTACTTGCTATAAGTCTTGTAAAATAAAAGGATAAAAGGATCGATGGTGACAATACTGTATTACTATGGGTTGGGTATTTCCGGTAGCGCGCGCTTAAACGGAGCAGCCTTGTAAGCAGAAAAGTCAACATCGAACTCTTTATCTGAAATCCTTTACAAAAACACATTCCGTATCCTAGAGTTAAGTTTGGTTAGTCGGGACAAAAACATTTTTCTTGACAAAAAGAAATACCTGTGGGGCTAGAACGAACAATTGACATTTACGTATTTGTTATCGAAAAAGATTTGTATGAAACTTATAATTTAATACTATCCAATTGATATTCGATAAAGTTACGAATACGTCTTTGTTAAATGTTAGTGCTTCGAACGCGTAGACATATGCCGTAAAATTCTTCTGTCATTAAAATATACTTCCAAAAGTTTATTTTCTATATGTTGACTTTTCAAATCGCTTATTGATATAACAGTTCAATGGCTTAATTTAATTAAAAGCAAGAAAATAATAACCTCTAAAAATAACCCTAAAACCCCCTCCAGGATTTTTTGCCTCGACTCCTAACTTGGTAGCCTAACCGTGATCTGCTCCGGACCAAATCTGTACGTGGCTTAAAGCTTTTAGTAATCTGATCAGTGATCCACCTACGATGCTGAAGTATTTTGATATTAAAATATTATAATCGATTGTCATACGTTAGAACATTAAACTTATTTCTACGAACTAAATATATGAACTACCAAGAATAATAAGAACTTTCGTTGAACCGCTTCTATTCTATTTACATGGCATCGGATGTGTGGACCCAGATGGCGGGACAATACTCTAACACAGTTCTGACTAGGGTATAGGACAATAATTTAAAAGGTGATATCGTTCTAAATTCTTTACAATTTCTCCAAATAAAACCCAATATTTTAAGATATTTGGTTACTATAATGTCAATATGATTAATAAATGTTAAATTATTATTATTAATTATCACTAGGTCTCACACTTGGGACACTTGATTAAGATTTTCATTGTTAAGCTGGTCAGAAGAAGAAGTGTTACATTTTTTTGAGAATTTGACAAAATTAGTTTTTTTTTGCATTCAACGGTAGTTTGCTAATTTTGTTTCAGATCTAGCCGCAATTTTATAACGTCTAGGTCACTTATTATAACTTTATAAATTTTAGGATCTGCGAACAATAAAAATGTCGAATATTTGATAACATCGGCTAGGTCATAATTAATAAAAACTAGAAATAGTAAAGGTACCCTGGGGTATTCAAGAAGTTGCAATAATGTGTTTTGATTAAAGTAACTCTAAAGTAACTCTAAACGGATAACGTTTAGAGTTACTTTCAAAGTCCTAGAATCTAAGTATGTACAAAACCAGCTTAACATAATATTACCATGTGTTCCAACTTTTCTTAATTTCCTTAATAACAACTCCACCCTATCGAAAGCTTTACTAAAATTCATGCAAATAGTATAATTTTCTCGATAGTTATCTACTGCATAACATAAATCATCTTTATAGAAACAGAAGTTCGTTAAGGTAGACATTCTGTTGCGAAATCCATATTGTTCAGGTTTTAATACTGTAAAAAAATGATTGTTCAAATGTGGGAAGACGAAGGATTCTAATACTTTGGCAAACACGGAAACCAAGGCTATTAGCCTATAATTTAGTATATCTCTACCTCTAGGGTCACAAAAATTACCATCGAAGTCGTAAACGATAACTTCGAGTCTGTCGGCGAGGGCGAGCGTGCCGGCGACAAGCAGGCGTGGTGCGTGCGGGGCCCAGCGCGCGTCTGCTCCGCATCGCCACTCACCCCCCGCGCTACCTTCCCAGCGCTTCTGCCACGACGCGGGATCTGCTGTCTCGTTTCCGGTTTTGTAGGGACTCCAAACCTACATAATATTATTGAAATTATTATATTTATATACTTATATATTATAAAAAGAGATTTTCCCGCTGACTCACTGACATAATAGACGCTCTGTTATATAGTAGTCCTGTATATAATAGTACCTAGAGTCAGCCTTTCCTACTGATATAATATAATCGCTGTAATCGGCCCTGCCAGTTAGTTAGTTCATCTCCAATCCTCATTAAGACAATTCCTTGGTTTTTGAGTTATCCGCGCGCGACATTTGCCTTTTGCCAGTAAAGTTTTATTTTGTATTAAATTAACTTTTCAGTGTAATAAAATTTAATTTTTTAAAAAGTGATTTTAAAATCTCCCATAACAAATTAGTGGCAGCGGTGGGATACCAAGAAAAGTATCCTTGGAAAATGTCTCCTGGATGTTCTGAACACTGGACACGGAACTATGTGTATCCTAAATTCAAAATTAAGTAGAATTATATATAATATTCAGTGCTATCCTGTGTTAAATTGTGTATAGTTAAAATCTATGTGATAAAATATAAATGCATATACCTATATCAAAGAAAGTAAATCCTGTGATAAAAAAATAAGTAAAATTAAATCATCGATAAGTGATCCAGTGATGTTCCTGTTCGTGTTCGTGTTCCTGTCTGTATTCTGCAAGTTGCTGTAAGCCCTAGAAAATAATAACTTGATTTGAAAAAAACAATACACCCTATTAATAATACATCCTACCAAATTAATTACTCGAACAAACCTTGCTTAGATAGAACTAATGAAGTTTTAAAATTACTCCGGGTCTCACATTTTAATCATGAAGAATGCATGATACATGACGTACGTATGATACGTGCTCCAAACACTTAGATATTTTCCACTTACGCAATGATATACTTACCTCAACCGAAGCCATCCAGCATGACATACAAATATCTTCTGACCAACCTATTAATGTTAAATCCTATAGATTTTCTGAGTGCACAAACAAGAAGTAAATTCCCAAATAAACAAAATGCTTGACCACAAAATTATCCAACCTTCACTTTCCCCATGGCCCTCACTAATATGGATAGTTCCAAAGAAAACTAATGCCTCAGGTCAGAAAAAATGGAGAATTGTAATCGATTACCGGCGCGATATCATAATAGAAGAAACCTATCCTATCCCTGTAGTCCAAATCCTTGACCAACTAGGAAATTCAAAATATTTATCTAACCCTAACCTAACCTAGCGTCCGGTTTCCACTAAATCAATATTTCGCCAAAAGGCACGTGCAATACAGACTTCAGCGTCCCAAAAGGGCATTTCGAGTTCACCAGAATGCCATTCGTCGTACAAAATACACCAGCAACATTCCAAAGATTAATGAATAACGTCCTTACTGGCCTCCAGGGAGAACGTTGTTTTGTTTACCTTGACAACATCGTCATCTATTCCCGCGATCTACCCACTCACATACAAAATTTAACTTCCATTTTCGAAAGACTCCGCACATTCAACCTCAGGTTACAGGCGGACAAGTCTGAATTCCTGAGGAAGGAAGTCGGGAATTTAGGACACATTATTACCGAAAATGGGGTGAAACCTGATCCTAATAAAGTTAAATATGTACAAGAATTTCCAATTCCTAAATGTCCAAATGATATCAAATCCTTTTTAGGACTTATTTCCTACTATAGACGCTTTATTCCCGATTTTTATAAAACTTCAAAACCCCTTACTTCACTTCTAACAAAGGATAATTATTCTAATCTTCTAACAAAGGATATAGATTTGAGTGGACCAACGAGCATCAGTTAGGTATCCTTTGAAACATTAAAAATCAGGCTTTTAATTCAGGCTGCTCCTGTCCTTATATAATATATCCAGATTCTACAAAACAAATCAATCTCACTTGTGACGTCTCGAATTACGCAATGTCTTCTATTCTGTCTCATGGTCCTGTTGGCAAAGACCATCCAAAAGCCTACTCGTCAATGACCCTGAGTAAATGTGAAACTAATTTTAGTACAACAGGAAAATAATTGTTAGCCATACACTGGGGTTGCAAAACATTCAGACTATATTTGTTCGGTCGCAAATTCACCATCATAACTGATCACCATCCATTAAAGTGGTTGTTTTATCATACTGATCCAAGCAGCAAATCGCAATGTTTTCGTCTCCAACTCCTAGAATATGAGTATGATATTGTATATCGAACGGGAAAATCCCGTTTAACCCGAAAACGCGGACTCATTGCATCCGAATCCTACCGAAACCAATCCAGATAACCTAGATAAAGACTTAATGGACCTTCTCATATCTCCTCCTTCCTTTCATTCTGATGAACTTATAAGTTCAGATGACTTGCAATTTAATTCGGCAGATCCTTTACTTACCGAACCCTTACCTGATGTAGAACCAGAACCGCAGCCATCGACATGTTGGCAAAATATAAATGTACCTGTACATGCCAATAGTCACATAGTTATAACTCCTCCCACGTTGGTTGAGTCTCCACCGGTACCCCGTGAATCTGAAACAAAAAATATCCTATTCGCAGTACTACCCCTGAAGAGACCAGTGATTGTATTATTCGTTTTATTTCTTTATTTGATATCCCAAAAACCATACACACTCAACAACAAATTATACTCCTTATGAGTTCGTTTTTTTCAATATAGCTGTCCTTCCTGATTCCCTCTATGAACCGGCTCCAAACGCTACTTACACTGATTATATTAGAATACTTCAGCACCGCCTGAAACTCACGCGAGACAAAGTTGTTGAACTGTTGAAATATAATCTAAAGAATCTTCAAAAATTATTACGACTCGCACTCTCGGCCTATTAGTTATTATGCTGGTGGTTATGTATATTTGAAAAACAATCTCTGTATGCGTAAAGTAGTGGAAAGTGTACGTTTTAACCCGCCCACGCTTGTTAACACGACTTTAGGCTAGGTCTATATTGTTCGGAATCCGGTAGGCCGGGAAAAATTCAGAGCATTGAAAACAAAACTCTGCACTAATAAGCCGAAAATCAAAGTGTCGAGTATCATGACATTGACATTTGACTCGATACTTGTGTGTTCGATTTCCAGCTCTATTGTATGTTAATACAGTTATATTTTAAGCGATCTGAATTTTCTACGGATTCAGGATCATATAGGCCCAGCCTCTCATTAACCTTTAAAAAAGTGTGAAATTATTGAAATTTGTCACACTTTTTTCTCATTTTACGAAAGCATCTACTAAGGAAGGATTTTTCAAAATTCAACCCCCAAGGTGGTGAAATAGGGGGATAAAAGTTTGTATGAAATTTTTTATTCCTTGGACATATTCGTATGAAATTTGGCATGAATTGAGAACGGAAAAATAATGAGTTACGTATTTTACCGTTTTTCAATATTCATCTCCTAATAAAGTAAATTTCCTGCGATAAAAAGTAGCCTATTTGTTAATCAAGTGACTAAAAAGTGAAGAAATTAAAATCCGTTCAGCTGTTATTACGTGAAAAAGTAACGAACATACATACATAAAACTTTCGCGTTTATAATAAGTAAGAATAATATACATAATATGTTCGTGTCGTCGTGTTTTAATGATTTCGAAAATCCGTTGACGTACCGATGAAGCAAATATCACGGGAAATGTACATTTTCCGCAATAATGTTCGGTTCCCATGATATTTGTTTTATTTCCCGCCTATGTGTTTATCCAGAGTATATACTACTACCATACCAATTTTCATCAAAATCCGTTCAGTAGATTCTGAGATTAGGGCGTACAAACGTGGCGCCTGAATCGCGCTATCGAAGTTTTTTCGCACGCTAAGTATACATGTATAATAAAACCACCTCGGCCAATAATGACTCCTTTATTCCTATGTGCTCGTACAATTACCATATGCTGCCAATACTGAGTGTCCAGCCTCGTTGCTCGTTCGCCAGAAAGTGAAGCCCATTTATTTCCCCCTTGGTCATCATTGTTAACCTCGCTCTCAGTATTGCTAGCTCCTTAGTGTTGCAGCTTAATACAGTGTAAAAAATATTTAAACAAATCCATAAAATATCTTCAATTGGTTTCAGAAAATATAATAATCCTTAAAATATATATCCTTACAGATGTATATACGAGCGCATGTCTATCGAGAGTCCGTTTTTACACAATCAATATCTTTATTTCTATGTAATTTATTGTACTAGGTAATAAATACAAATTATTGAGTACCTATTTTATATTTTTTTGACATTTGACAAATAAAAAGGTGTGAAATGGAGTCCAAAGTTTGTATAGTGAAAGCTGGTCGGATAATTGGATTACGTAGAATTTTCTCACGCAGATAGTTATTATGTATATAAAGTTTATATAATATATTCAAAAACTTAGTATTCCAAATTCTGGAAAAAATAGTAGTCTGTAGGCGCAAGGTCTGGTGAGTAGGGCGGATGACGGAGAGCTTCCAACCCCAGTTCTTGCAACTTGTAGACCGTCTGCTGTGCAGTATGAGATCGCGCGTTGTCGTGCAGGAGCAGCGGAGACGAGCGATTGACCAATGCTGGTTGGAGATGTGCCAGCTTCTCCATCATTGTGTTCAGTTCTTCACAGTACACATCTGCAGTAATGCTCACCCCGTTTGGTAAGAAGCTGTGATGAATCACACCGGCGCTAGACTACCAAACAGTGACCATCACTTTTTTAGGGGTAAGTTTTCGTTTAGGGCATTGTTTAGGTGCTGAACTAGGATCCAACCAACTTGCTGAGCGCTTGCGGTTATCAAACAGAATCCATTTTTCATCGCAGGTAACAATGCGGTTCAAAATTCCTTCATTTGTGTGTCTGTTGAGCAGTGCAAGGCACGTCTCGACGCGTACTTCGCGCTGGCGATCATTGAGATCGTGGGGCACCCATTTACCAAGCTTTTTTACCTTGCCAATTTGACGCAAATGAACCAATATTGTTTTGACGCTAACGTCGAAAGCTGCTGCTAATTCAGCCGTAGAGTGTATCATCAGCTTCCACAATCGCCTTTATTTTATTTTTTTTATTTTTATTTTATTTTATTTGGGACAACAAACAATTGCGTACATGCTTAATACTAACACATAAGTAAACAATGAAATTAAGGTAATTACGCAACCAACACCATTATCCACAATATAACTTATTTTATGAACAATATAACAATAACTACTACAAGCAAATTGGCACACCGGTAACGTCTACATCATACGTCGACAGTTTGATTAAATAATGAAACATAATATGAATTTTGTGGTATCAACAATCTTTGATTAAATTCAATAAATGTTTTAATTCGTCATTGTCGACCAAAGTCTTCGGACGACCGCGAGGTTCATTTTTCAGGTCGAAATTTCCAGAACGGAAGCGAGCAAACCAATAACAGGTCGTGCGTTGGTTTGTAGTGTTAGCTCCGTAAACGTCGTTGATGTTGCGTGCCGCTTGTGCGGCGTTGCTGCCACGACGGTACTTATATTCCATAATTACTCGAATTTTTAACGTATCCACGATGACGAAAAAGATTGAAATGCGATGAAAATGTAACACTAATCAATAAGCAAATAAATAAAATTTATTTGCTTATTGATTAGTGTTAAAGTTTAATAAAAAAATTTTGGAAAAAGAATTCCATGTTTTTAAAATAAAATTAATTTGAAATTAGAATTCTTAGCCAAACAAAAATTATTTTGATTTGAAATGGTTAGTACTGCAGAACGCCAATTTCATAGGTAAAGACCTATTATTTTCTATCGAGATTATTTTTAAAGCGATGGAGTCGGGGCGCACCGTGACGCGTCCGTCGTCTCGCAGCAGGGCTAGCAGTGGCGCGGCGTGGTGCAGCGCGGCTGCTGCGGGTGCGGCGCCGTCGACGGCAGAGGCGAGCCCGCCGCGCCGTCGCCAGCGTGCCACCGACCGCGCGTACTGCGCGCGCCACCAGCCCCCGCCCGCGCCGCCCTCCTCCGTGCACGACTCTGTACCCCAATATTGTTCTATAACAAATTTCAATCAATTGAAATCATGTGTGAGGTCAACCTTCTGAGTGTGAATTTTGTAATTTTTACCCGACCACGAAGCTAAAAGGAATGATTTTGGCTGTTTAAGTATGTATGTTACACCATAGCGGCTAACCTACTGATCCGATTTTAATAAATCTGGAGTCAATAGATTTGTAATAATAGCCCGGGTAAGCACAGGCTATATTTTGCGTATTCGGGTTATATTTTTTATAAAAAATATGTGTAATATACTGGGTGATCTTTTTTTCCGTTTCAGGAGAAACCGGTCATGTTTTTATTTATTACTAGCTTTTGCCCGCAGCTTCGCCCGCGTGGGAGTGTGTTCGTGGCAAAAAACTTATTTAGCAAATACACCTGCAATATAGTAAGTAGCACAGAGTAAAAATATATACTTTATAATAAATTTTCACAAGTACTTTTTAATTTTAAGATATCTCCTAGATAAGGATAATTAAATTTTATCCGTCTAATAGTAGCTTCTGAAAATAAAACATTATTTCTGATAATTTTTTTAAACTAAGAATGGATATAGTAACCTACTATATCCATTCCTATCTCCTTGAAAGATAGACATATCTATGCCATCGCGGACTTTTTTGTAGACCTATAAAAGAGAAACAATCCCACCATACATTGTTTTGTTATTTATCTCCAACGGGTTAGGTTAGACAGCGTTTTCGACAAAAGTTCCCAGACTTGATTTTTTCCGACACCTTCAACAATTATCGTAATAAATTTGATTAATAATTTCCACAAAACCTTAACATTTTATTAACGACCTAAACCTTCCTAAAGAACCACTCTGTCGGTAAATGTAAACGGCATGAACATCCTTTGAGTAGTTTTTGAGATTATCGCAAATATACAGACAGACAGACTCGGTGGGACACTTAGTATCCTATGTCCGTCTCCTGTTTGTAAGCTACCTCCCCACCAATTTTCAGCCAAATCGGTTCAGCCGTTCTTGAGTTATAAATAGTGTAACTAACACGACTTTCTTTTATATATATACTAGCTGTCCCGACACACGTTGTTCTGTCTCAACTTTGAACTGGAATAAATATATACTACACTACACTATTGCTATTTGCTATTATATACTACACCAACATCTACACCTACAACCTACTCCAACATTTACACCTACATGTACACCTACATCTACAGTATCTTTTCCGTAATTTTTCCAATATTTCTGACCGTTTAAACCTTCCCTGATCTTCCACAATTATTTCAAGGTCAAAATTAGCCAAATCAGTCCAGCCGTTCTCGAGTTGTAGCGAGACTTTGGAATTGCAATCCATTTTTAAGGTTCCGAAACACTTAAGGATCCCTTATAGTTTCGCTCCGTCCGTCCGTCTGTCTGTCTATTCGCTCGTCTTGGTAGCGGCATTGTTAATAATAATATCGCTACAATAAGTTAATAGAAACTCGAAACAAACACATCAACCGGTCAACGTCAAAATTTCTAATTGTCAAATTTTCAACCACATTTAGCCATAGACAACATTACGTTTAGCTGTCAGTTGCGTGTTGTTATTCTATGTCAGTTGCGTTTTGTTGTACCACGTTTTATGTCACATGACACTTCCCACGGGAACGGGATAAAAAGTCCTATGTCCGTCTCCTGGTTCTAAGCTACCTCCCCACGACACGACGAACACGAATTTCTTTTATATATATAGATTAGCAACGCCTGTGGCAATCACCCACGAAATATAAAATACAAGAGGAAAGGGCATGTGGGCGTGGCCCGCGTGCCATAGTTAAGGACAGCGAGTCTTAACTTGACTCACTTGCTTTGTAGTTGCTTACGTAGTGTGACGTGTGCCGGTGATTTTCATACGCGTGTTTTATTAAATTATTTCTTATCATCGGTATGTCGTTATTTAATTCATAACAAATAACCTTTCAAACAATCCTCTATCCAATTAAAATATTAATGAAAATTAAGAATGACACGTATCAGTATTGAAATAAAGTCTAATATTGTAAGACGCCTAGTGTGCGTGCGCTATCTAGTGTCGAGAATGAATTATTCACAGGTGCGGGTGGAACGAAAATTAGGGTTTTATCTTGTGATATCATCGATTTATCGATTTATTAATTTTAGATATAATTGTTATTTTAACTAAAATTTAAATAGTTATCTATATTTCTATATTTATATTAACATTATAAGGCTTAAGAGTTTAAATAATAAAGGAACTACTGGTTCGAATTGAAAAAATATTTTTGTGTTGGATAGTCCATTTATCAAGGAAGGCTTTAGGTGACGTCGACGAAACTTGAAATAGGTTAAACAGTGATCGGATTAGGTAGTGTAATTTAGGGTCAATGACCTAAAACATTATATTAGTATGGATACACTCGCGGGATTGCGGGATTTCGGAAATATTCAATCCATAAAACAAGCTGAAGTATTGTCAAAATATGGTTAGGACTGGTATCCTGCCGTAGTGGATTCCTACGTCATAATATGATAAATACGTGTGCAAAAGGACCATGCAAAAAATCACCCCACCCACCAACAGATTACAAACCTATCTCAGTTAATAGCTCTTGCCACGCTAATAATTATTTAGTACGGCGACATTCACCCAGGAGTGGGGTTTTGACAGAAATTGGAATTTTATTTTTATTGTTTTATATTAGCGACCCACTCCAGCTTCGCACGGGTGCAATGTATTATACATATAAAGCTTTCTCTTGAATCACTATCCATTGCTGAAAACTGCATTAAAATCCGTTGCTTAGTTTAAAATATCTAAGCGAACAGGAAACCGAGCAGTCGCTCAGTGTCTGTGAAAAGGAAGACTCATTTTATACTATGTCTAACTAGTCTTATTTTTTTCTTCTTCTTTTTTTGGCATATTTTTACTAATAGTAAACTTACTTTAACATAAGATCACTGAAAATCTTTAGACAGTATAAAATGAAGTCGCTCAGTTTCCTGTTCGATTAGATCTTATAAAATAAGCAGCGGTTTTTAATGCAGTTTTTAGCAATGGAGAGTGATTCAAGAGAAAGCTTTATATGTATAATACATTGCACCCGTGCGAAGCTGGAGTGGGTCGCTAATATAAAAGAATAAAAAATAAAATTCCAATTTCTGTCTAAACCCCACTCCTGAGGTGAATGAATATCGCCATACTAAATAATTATTAGCGTGGCAAGAGCTATTAACTGAGATAGTTTTGAAATCTGTGGGCGGGTGGGGACACTGCCCATACAGTATTTTGCATGGTCCATTCAAATTTCTAGCCTTAAGTGCTTGGCCTGTGCGTTCATACATCAGTCAATCAGCTTTGCCTTTTGTAATAAATAAGGTTTGGTAAAATTAACTACTATTAATTTTACCAAACCTTATTTATTTATGTTTTGTTATGTGTGTATATATATATATATATATATATATATATACACACATAACAAAACTAACAATAAGTATATTCTTTGGGTATTTTAACAAATAACTTATGAGCAGAAAAATGTTCCTAAGGACGATATCTTTTTGTAAATTGTGGTTCTGGTTCTGGAAAATTGTTTTTGCCATACTAAATATTATACCTATCATAATTTTTTATATTTTTTATAAATTTTATTCTAATTGTTAGTTTTGTTGGATTTGGTTTAATTTGGTCGCAAAATATGTCAAATTTAAAACGAGCCCATATGCTAGTAGATTTCTCAATACTGCCTACTTTGTAACTTTTTAACAACGAATTCTTATATCTTATACATATAAATAGTTAGTATACTATAGTATATATAAATAGTTCCATAACCATTAAAATGAATTTTTAGCAGCCATTAATTTATCGACCCAATCTCGTTACACGATTTAACGATTGCGAACTCGCAAATTAAGTGGCCATCTTAAAAATGCCTGTGCCAGTTTCGCCACCACCAAGTGGTGAAACTATAAAGAAGAAAAAATACAAAAATCCGTCGATTAATGGTGGTCCTTTAATCGGCGGAATTTTTGTTTCTTTTTTTCCTCCTTAGTGCTTTTGCCAGTTTAGTAATTTATCTGCCAAATTCACAGTATGCTTATGTGCAGTCGCAAACTTATTTTTTGTTCGCACGATCAATAATAATTATAACCCCGTTACATATATTGATTGATTTTAGAACCAATCTATTTTCCAACATCATTAACATTCATACTATTCCAATCCCTATTTGAATAGCAATGTGTAACGGTTTTGTTCAAATATTCTCGAAAACAATAATTACAGTTAAATTATAACCTTACGTCTATGATAGTGTAATAATAAAACTACAATTGTCAAAATTCACTGTTCACTTGTTTCACATTTTCACACTAGATACACACTTATGTAATTATAATAGTTAACTTGATACACAGTCACACTATAATTATTGCAGTACTTTTACACTGTAAATAAAACACTTTTTCTTATTTACTCCAAGAGATCTGTCGATGGAAAATTATCCCCGTCCGCTGTCGAGCACGGCCTTTTATAGTTCCAGGCTTTTATAGAGCAATAATCAGTTGAGTGTTTGTTATACGAATGACATTGGCGCCATTTTAAAATTTCACTGAAACTCACCATAAAAATCGTTACTCTATTAAAAATATCTCAAAAGAATAAACTATGATTTATAAGATGAATACTTTAAATAGTTGCACATTTTCACTGAATGTTTTTTGTTCTCAATCATCAATAACAAATCGTCCGACATTTCCAGCTGACTAATAAATCGAATAAGCAATCCACATATTATTTGCGGTAAAAATCACTTTTAAATAATTAAAATGAAATTTTCTAAAATAACAATTTGACATTTTATTTGAAACTGATATCAAATTATTATTTTAAAAAATTAGACTTAAAACGTTGATTTAATTATACGAAAAACAAATGTCAGCTGTCAGAACAAGAAGTCAATTCTTATAAAGCTAACAATAGTCAGGTGCAAATTTGCGTGCAACTTTTAAAGCATCAAATAGTTGAACTAAGTAGTCAAAGATGGTCGAAAGCACGTCGCTTAATTGTGATTTCGAGAAATCATTACCGTTATAATTGGTTAATTAATTTAAGTGTGCGTAAAATGTTTTTGTGTGAGTTCTACAGCGGTTCTCTATGTTTTTTTATTTTATTTCTATAGAAAAATTACAGCTAATAACTTAGTAATAACAAAATTGAAACAGATAGCTATTTACAAGTTTTTACAGATATGTAACAAATATTAAAGTGAGTGATATATTCAAAAGAAATGAAAAAAAAGGGGAAAAAATAACTAACAAAAAGATTCGAGAAAATTCAATCAAACCTTTGGATCTCTGAACTGGTCACACATACCTAATTTATAATTAACAGATAAATATTCTGTAGTTACAAGGTGTTTAATAGAAGAAGATTTAATTAAGAAAGTATCTGCATTAGAGTGATCGCGTAGGAAATCATTAAATTGTGCAGTAGACCTACAGATAAATGAATTGTGACGATAATTAGTATTATAGGGTTAGAGTTAGGGTTAGATATTAGTATAGTATGGTTAGTATTAGTATACACTTACACAATAAAATTAAAATTAATGTTCCCTCTACGGAATATTAATTTTAATTATGTTGTGTAAGTCGGGGGAGTCTATGACATTTTTAATAATTTTGTTCAAGTAGACCAAATCTGAGATGATACGACGACGCTAGTTTCATAACTAATTAGATTATCACCACATTTGTGATGTAAGTATCTAAGAATTTTTTTCTGAATTAATTCAATCCTTTTCTTATAAACATCGTAGGCAGGGTTCCAGACTTCAGAACAGTACTCAAGTACGTAGTGTACGTACGGTCGCGGCTAAATCTGGTTTACCAGTTTGGCGAGAGAATCGGAACTGTTAGCG
This sequence comes from Phengaris alcon alcon, assembly GCA_037179445.1. Classification (NCBI taxonomy): domain Eukaryota; kingdom Metazoa; phylum Arthropoda; class Insecta; order Lepidoptera; family Lycaenidae; genus Phengaris; species Phengaris alcon. Next base: position 156,633 of record JAYRCH010000478.1, on the reverse strand, counting down.
CAGAGTGTAGCCCCCGCCCACCCTAATAATTGAGCCAATTATGGGGGAGTTTGGGCGTGCGCTCGAACAATAACAAACTATAATGTTTTATTTAGTAGTAATCAGTTGCAGTTTGCACGCCGCTGGTTGTCAACGTCCGTGTTTTTGTAATTTGTTTCGCTTGCGCCTTGTTTCGGATTTTAAGATTTTGTATTTTAAAATGTAAATTGATTATGATAATAATACCTAATAAGAATTCGTTGTTAAAAAGTTACAAAGTAGGCAGTATAGAGAAATCTACTAGCATATGGGCTCGTTTTAAATTTGACATATTTTGCGACCAAATTAAACCAAATCCAACAAAACTAACAATTAGAATAAAATTTATAAAAAATATAAAAAATTATGATAAGTATAATATTTAGTATGGCAAAAACAATTTTCCAGAACCTACTTATTCACCCACAATTTACAAAAAGATATCGTCCTTAGGAACATTTTTCTGCTCATAAGTTATTTGTTAAAATACCCAAAGAATGCGGATAGCATTAAAATTGATTTTTAATAATCCGACAATATTAAAGCTTAAGAAGTATCTTTGTTTTCACGTGTTTTGCTATTATGCATAATAACATGAATCTTAATGCATGGCAATAAGGTTTATTTTATTTGGTCACTGAAGTGATGTTTGTTAAATTTACTAAATTAAATTACACTAAATTCACTCACTCACACACACCACTGGACTTACTGCACAAAACATTTCTAAAGATTTGTGAATTGTATGTACATACAATTCACAAATATGTGGAGATTGTATGTACTGCCAGGCTAAGAACTTTTCGATAACGCGTCCAGAATCCAGATGTCCAGTCAACATTACAGAACAAAATTTATTAAGTAAACAATGTTACCTATATTTTCTTTTGTGCGTTACAATTAACATAAATTTATTTTAATTTTTATTTATTTGTTTATCTCTAAACTTAAATCTATCTTTACAGGACCTTATCCTAATATGACAGACAAGTAACTAATAATAAACAATAAACATCAAAAACATAATAACTAATAAAGTAAATTTCTTAGATATCTAGATAACAATTTCATACAACTACTGTGACTAATGACTAACTTCAGACACCTTATGAATTAAAACGTACTATAAAATATGCAGCCTTAGTAAAGTCATTCAATGAACAATCAAATATATCAGCTTTCTTGTCTACCGCGTTGAGCGTGCGCAGTTTTATACTACGCTTATAGATACGATATCACTTTGGCTTAAGATCTGATGATGATTTGATTATAATTATTCTGTATTGGTTTTTTTAAATTGCCTACTTAAAATTACTAATTGACACAAAGTTTTATACGCGTTTTTCTTCGCGGATGTCTTTTATCATGCAATAAGCGAGCTGATGATGATGATGATATATAGCTAAGATTTATTTCCATTATATCAGCTTTTAATCAAAAGAAACCGCATCATAATCTGTCCATTTATGTAAGAGATACGAGGCCACTGGAAACGAGCCTGCACATTCGTGCTGAAGCATGGCTCTCCCACGGTAGTTATCTTCTTGATACTTCCGAAATATAGAATTAAATCTACTACTTTCAAATTTTTCACTATATAATCAATGTGCTCATCAAACAGTAATTTATGATGATCAATTACACCCAGGACTTTGATTTTATTTGTATGTAGTAGTGATTGTTAAGTGTTTACTTTTTTTTACGCGTAAAATTCACTACAAAGCATTTTGAGACATTAATATCCAGTATGGTTACGGCAAATTTCACTAAACCTATCAAGGTTATTATATTTATAAGTGATACGTTTTAATTTTTTAGTGTCGTCGGCATACTATAATAAGAAACGATCATGATGAAAACATGATGACACATCTTTCAGAAATATGGCAAATAGAAGAGGCCCGAGCAGCAAACCTTCAGGAACTCCAGAGGGGACTGACATCCAGGATGATACGTATCCGCTTAATGCTACTGCCTGTGAACGGTTAAATATACAGGAGGAGAACCGCTGAAACAGGTTTCCGTGAATTCCTGCTTGTTGGAGCTTCTCGAGCAGAATGCTATGGTTGATACGATCAAAAGCTTTGCTGAAATCAGTATAAATGATGTCAACCTGGCCGCCTGAGTGCATAGAAGAGCTAACAAAGTCATACGTAAGGAGAAAATTCGATGTGGTTGAACGTCCCTTCAAGAAACCATACTGCTCTGGAATGAACCAAGAGTCAATTGTTGCATAGAACTGCTTATATACTATTCTTTCTGTAGGATGCTACGACCCCTTGGTTTTACATATCCTTCTTACACTTGAGTGGTAATAATAATAATACAGCAACAATTCTTATATTCTCCTTTATTGGTGCTTAACACAGATACGTTTTACATATGAGATATGTCTAACACAAATACGTCTACAGTTTACACTAAGTATAGCGTTTTGGCTATCTGAAATAAACCTAACTAAATAGGCTTTACCTGTGACATCTGTCAACATGACATTGAGAATTATATTTCTTATAACTACTGTTGACATTATGCAATACTTTCAAGTTTGCCTGTAGTTTTTAATATTAGTTTTATCGCCATTTTTATGTACTGGAGTTATAAAATCACCTTTTCAAGTGTTTGGTACATAAACTTTGTCCAATGAGCGTTTAAAAAGTATACTTAGTGGCGTGACAAAACTTTTGGCGCATTTTTGAATGAATATTGGTGGAACGTCATCGGGGCCGGCACCTTTATTCAAGTTGACAGATGCTAATGAATAGTTTAATAATGCGGCCGGACTGGGAAAATCTCCCTTAGCAGTGTTACGTTAATGCAACAATGATAAGTATACATCAGAACTGTCTTCCTTGCACTTTCTTAATATGTTTTTGACAATTTTAACTCCACTTTCAGCCTGGCCATTAGACCTGGATCAATAAGGACTGGTGGTTATGTGCTCCACATCCCAATCAACAAGAAAATATTTGAATTTGCAAGAATTAAATGGTGGACCATTGTCAGACACCAATGCTTTTGGTATTCCATATCGAGCAAAGAAGGATTTGAGTTTTTAACAACATTATCCACAGTGCAAAGAAGCTAGCTCTATGTACTTGGAATAGTAATCCATGCAGACAAGGAAATTTTTTATATCCAAATATAATAAATCTATATCTACCTTTTCTCACGGAAGATAAGATATATCATAGCACTGCATCTGTTTATTAGGTGTGTTTGGCTTGAATTTAGCACATACTAAACATTGATCAATTAAGTTTTTTATATCCGCATTTATATTCGGCCAATAAACTGTTTCTTTGCAATGTTGATTGTTTTATTAGATCCTAAATGACCACAGTGAATTTTATCTAATATCTGTCTTTGCAGACTTAGGAACAATAAACCTAACCTTTAAATAGTAAGCCATTCATTATATGTATTTCATTTTGAACGTTCCAAAATAGTTTTACCAGACAGCTTACTTTGTTTTTGCTTTTTGGACGACCATTTTGAATATAAGGCTTAAGCAGATTTACAGATTCATAATTTTTACTTTCTTATAGTATTGAATTTAAATATGGCTTACTCACTGAGAGATTAGAAAAGTTTGTATTAACATGATATTGCAAGTCTTGTTCATACTGTGGTATGTATCACTAAGTGAGGCTCTTGACAAAGTATCTGCTATACATATACATATATTTACCAGAAACCACTTCTAAGTCATAACCTTTCAACGATACCATCATTCTTTGCAGTCTAACAGGTACTTCATGAATAAATACGAAACCAGCCCCCTTACTCCCGACACAATCGAGAATCGAATCAGTTCGATCTCAATAGCTTTTGATACTCCCGACACCTACACTTATAGCGCACGATCGTGCAGTGACTCAATTTGTAACTAACCTGGATCGAGAAGTTCTTTAGATCGTCACTTTTGGTACCCCGACGAAATCAGTCGACTGAGAATCGAATGGCAGGATCGAAAACAAACGTCAAATTACAAGATAGCTGAAGAGGTCTCATTTACAGTATCAAGTTTGCTTTTTTTAGTGGATTTGATCTAAATTACGTGATTGTTATTGTAGTATTGCAGCATTATTTAATGTTATTGAAAAGCTAATAGAATGCGCGTTCGGGAAATGCAAAATTTACGAAGATTCACCAACTTCAACACATTAGCAATGGACATAGATTATGAGGAATTTTGATGCAATTATCGACTTAAAAATGATTTATTTGACGTATGAGTCGCAGATTTAACTACTCATATGATGAATCCGACTCACTGAAATTATATCATGGTTATGTGTAAAGTTATTTAAAACCTTTGCGCATTTGTTTCCACATTTGGCTGCTAATTCATGTATTATATTTGGACTTAAGATAGGGACTGAGATAAATGAAGTCTACATAATATGATCTATATTATAATAATATGAATATTTCGTTTGTCTCAATCTGCCTTTGAATAAACAAAGTCAATAAATAGTTATAAAAAGTCCCATGTGGATATTGTTACTATGCTCGGGTTTTCTAAATGTAAACACTAAACACGATTTTGTTATTGTATCATTTACATTAAATATTCCACTTATATTTGCACCAAAATTAACAATCAACTACCTTTTTACAATACTACTAATTTATGGCCAGTTATTGTAGTTATTGAATGTGTTTTGTGCATAACCTTGAGTTTTGCTCGTTTTGCTGACAAATTAAATCGAAATATGACTTTGACATTTGATAGAATGTCAAAGATTATAAACAGGAATTTCGAAACTATTATTTACTGTCACACTTTTTAGAAAAATAACCTTTAAATACCTACCATTGCATGAGATTGAGGCTGATTCATTTAAATAAACATACACAAAATGTTATTTAAAGTAAAAAATATATTATTTTTCCATATTTTTTTTAATTTTCGCCATAGACTACGGCACTCAGCTGTAATTTTACGGGAGTTTCGGGAGTAAGACCTCAGTTCAGTGCCAGTGGTTCTCAAGCTAAACTAAAGTTTAAGTTATTTCAATGCAAAAACTTGAAGAATAAAGTAAAATATAAAACTAAGGTAAACTTATGTAAATAGAATTCTTAAACAACAATTTTTGATTATTGGGATATTCTTGTAAGGTCCTTATCGTTTTTTATAAGAAACACAAAAACAGCGGCGATGAGTAATTACCCTTAAAGTACGCGCCCGTCGGGCGTCGAGTTGCAACTCGCACAGCGCATTGCACCGCACCACGAAGGTCACGCGTGCGGCGAATCTAATATCTATTCTGAATATGTACTGTATGATTGGTCTATGGTACTACCTGAAATATACTAAGTAGGTACTAAAGACTTAAGTACCATTTTTACTTCAAAATGAGTATTTTGCACACATAACCAATTAACATTAAGTTTTTGGTACCTAGCTGGCTAAAAGCGCTCTATTATCCACTTTACTAATCATCCGATACAAAGTAATAAAACTTTAACTGATTAAACAACTTAAATTTAAACAAAAACAGGCGTTTAAAACTCATCAAACTACAACCACAAAAAAATGTATGTTGCAGGCATCCGCATGATAATGTCGTAACTCGTAACTAAGTATTTATTCTCAGTTTGAGTCCTCTATGACACACGTGTAAAGTCACGAAATTATTAATGATTCACAAAACAATCGTCCGCGACAAACTTTCCACAGAAACTATCATTTTTATTTTTCTACATTAAAATACATTAGGTAGTTTGTCTGTCGGAAAATCAAAGGGACGCTCGCGTGCGCCGCTCGCTCCTATGCAATGGCGCGCCATCTTGTCTCAAAGGCATAAGTACACTGCGCGTAAATAATGCACGGAAAGGTATATATAACATTAAATTTACATAGTAATTTTTTCAGAAACAATTCAATTTTTTTATTTTTAATGGTTTACTTACAACATAAAACGATTAGATTACATTAACGTTGCGTTTTTGATTCTAACAAAATTTCGTTAATATCAAAGTAAAATAACCCAATCTCAGGGAAAACAATGATAATGAAACCTATAATAAAAAATAAAAATTACTTTCGGTCCAGTAACCGTAATGTTTGTTCACTAGAATTAGCAATGAAAAGTAGTTCGGAAATGTAGCCGTAGTTTAATAGTGCACGTTGTAAGAGACGGAAGTAGTTCATTGGGCGTTGACCTTACAGCTGACAGGGTTGAATCTCGTCTGTATTTAAAGAATTTTATTAAGATCTATATAATCGCGTTTTGGCGCTTTATGGTAAGTAATTCATATTAGGTGCCAAAACAAGTTACTTTATTCGTCGTGCCCTAAATCCTGGTATTGGTTTAGCATACCTTAACCGTTACGCTTAAATCCGTTACGTTTAAATCCGACATCCTTGTCACGAGATGTCGCTTTGGCAAATAAGCTTTTATTGTTTCGAGTTAATTCGTGCAAAAATTTTTTTTTGCACCAAACTGTATATTTTTCGTCTTAGTTTGAGGGATCCCCTTTATTTTCACGCTGTTTGCCCTGGCCCATTGATCGCTTTCTTCCAGCTCGGCGTTCAACCTGGTTATTTCCTTTTGCAGGGTTGGGATGTTGGAGGCAATCTTCTCAACATCTTAACTCTGACTTCAAGAGTTTGCACTGTGTCAAGGACTGTATCCAAGCGTTGATGAGCCATCTCAACCGAGTTTTTGAAGTCCGAGATATCGTTTTTTATTATTTTTTTATCCTGGCACAAGGTAGGAAGTGCGGCAAGCTGGATAAATATTTCATTTAGCTATTCTTGTATCCTGTCCAGCTGGCTTGGGTATAAATAGAAGGTACTGGTGAGGAACTGGCGACGGAACCGGCGAAACCGATGGGCTTGCTTTATGTTTTGGGCAGCGCCAGACGTTCTTTCTAACGCCTAGGCGCCTAAATCCAGCTTCCGTGATTACCACGCAGCAGCTGGTTTGCAAATTTGCAAATTGAGTAAATTGGTCCGTCGGTGTGGGACTCGTTACAGACACCACAAGTGAACATTTTGGGAATCACTGACTTTTACGTAGGTGGGAACTAAGTTAATCACTATACACAAGCGATGCTGAGCGATGCTAGGCAGTAGGCGATGACTGAAATCTTCTAGTTATGCCCTTCCCTCTCGTGTTTTATATTCCGTGGTCCAACCTACCCTGTCGATATTTGTAATTTCAATACTACATATTATTATTTCTTGTGAAATACTTTTTTAAATGTATAAATTAGTAAATAGTGATTACAAATTTGTAGTGCGATGTTATAATTACTACAGCGAGGCGTGCGTTGTACATCAACTACTGTGAGGCAATAGTCAAATGTTTAGATACTGTTCTAAGGATTTGACCTTCGCCTCACAGTAGTTATACCCCGGTATACTGGTATTAGTTATATCCCGTTTTACTTAAACGGAATAAAAAAGATCACCCATGACACAGTATATTTTATAATGTCACATTTTTTTGCCTAAGCGTCATTACATACGCAGTAAATCATGTGCCCAAATTTTCTGTAATTGATTTTCCAAAACGTCATATTGTAATATTAGTTACGCAGTAACCGCATTATTAAACAGTAGCAACATTAAATTGTATTCGCGTTATTTACATTTACTAGTAATGACTATTATATATAAAATATACAAAGTAATGTTACACAATATATTCAGAGTTACTTATCGAGAAAATGATTGCAGTCATTCAGTCAGAGCTTACGGTCGTCATAAGACCGCGACGTTTCGTTCAGATCGGCCAGCGCCGCGAGCGCCGCGGGGCGCGCGCGCGGCTGCAGCAGGCGGCGCCACAGCTGCGCGTCGGTGGCGGCTCGGCGCCATGCTCGGCACACTGCACCGCAGCGCCACAGCTCGCGCGCCGCGCAGCGCGCCAGCACGCAGTGTAGCACGACCCGCGCACTCCCCTCGTCATCGTCCGCGCCCTGCCACCTGCCGCCGCCGCTATCCGCAAGGCCGTGGCAGTTCTGCGTCATTGTGACATTCCCACAAATCACTTTCCTGAACTAGCTTTACTCGTTCTCGCTATACAGTATACGCGCGCTCTACACAGTACCGACTACCAACGCGCGTCCATAAATACGACACAGCGGCGCGATGTTATTGCGAGCGCCCGAGCCGCGCCCACCGAGTTTTTCTATAAATAATATCTCGATTCACATCACATTTTTTACTCGCATACACGAACACGTAAAACTTATAGCAGCATGCTGGAAATAATCGACGAATCGTAATAGTCCTAAGTATAGGTAGTAAATTAACAATTTTTCACAAATTGAAATTTTGTACCTAATACCTATATTAAGAAACCTATTATGAATAAGTAAATAATTTCTTATCCGCTAATCCGTAAGTTTTTATTAAAGAACCCGCTTCAAAAAAATAACCTAACCTAACCAAGAGCATGTCAGGACATGTCTAAGGAAGGTTCCGTAACTATAACCGCGTAAAAGGTTTTTTAAAATTACTTCAAAGGTTACTGTCCGATTTTGATCAAAATATTTTTTCTAAAAAGTTTTAGTGTGATCTATCAGCATGGAATGTGCAAGTTTGTTAGTCTTATAGTTTAGAAATTCCAGGGGGGACCAGTTTACAAACCACTTTTAGAGGCCGATACGGCTACGGCAGATCGATTTCGTACCTTCTATGAGAGCTGTTTCTCTTTACGTATGTAAGTATAATATATTAGTACCTGGGTAACCGAGCTTTGCTTGGAGTTCTGCTTCGAACCCACATTATGAATTTTTGAACAAAGTAAAAAATATACATACGAATACCAAATTGCGAATCGGACGGTCGAACAGAAAAAACATAAATACCTTAAAAATGCGCAGTTTCTTAGGGATAAGACCTAGCTAGATAAATATTTCTCCCCCAAAACTACTTGCTTACCAAATTTCAGTAATACCATGCAGCCGTTTTCGAGAAACCAATTATATATGAGTAGAGTAAAGGAAGACATTCTATAAATGAACGTAATTGCTCCGCCGAACTCGAAAGACAAGCATATATTAATTACCGATGAGACAGAAGTCCCACATGTCACGTAATACGTTATGTTATTTTTGGAGCGTCGCGTCGTCGTCGGGTCGCTTGCAGTTGGTCGAGTGAGCATCTTAGACTCCCAGCCCGAGACAAAAAGAAAGCGACGCGCGACGCGACGACTGCTAAATGCTAATGACTTGTAAATAGCGGACGCCTGTAGCGTATTGTAGTATGTTGCAGTTGAAGTGTGCGTAGCGAGTCTCTAGTCCCTACATGCTCCCTACGCGCGATCTCTTGATTCTTGGGTAATTAGGGAGTAGACTCTAGAATATGCTTAACCGCATAAAATAAACATGACGTTATAAGTAAGTATATGCTAAACCGATTTAAAAGTATTTACCTAACATAAAATAAAAATTTATATTCTATTCGATACTATTCTAAAAAACAAATTATTTTTTTGATTAACGACTGAAGCATTCTGGTAGTTTCCTAAGCCATAAAACAGGGGGCTAAAAAGGCCGAAACAAGAAAATAATTTAGATAGAAATCCAGAAATGCAAAGGTAAAAAAATGGTCAAGTTAGAGTCGCACCCACTAATAGCGCATCTAAGCGTCAGTTCACACCGAGATGCGTCGCATCTAAGTATAAGCTGACCCTAAGGCCTTAGGCTTGTGATTTGACATCGACTGTACCGAACCTTATAAAGTAGGTGCGATCACGGCTCTACCTTGGACCATTTTTTTACCTTTGCATTTCTGGATTTCTAACTGAATTATTTTCTTGTTTCAGCCTTTTTGGACACCTTTTTACGTAGTCGGGTAGTTTTTTTAATTTTTTATTTCATATTTTTCCGTTTCCCAATGGAACATATTTTTTGAATAAATGAATCTTACTTGAAATAATATTAATCTTACTTGAAATTAAAAATATCTTCTTTACGACCGCGGAGCGAGCCAAATTTTTTATAGATTTAAAGAACGATTGTAATATTATGCTATGAACGAAAATCGAAATATTATTATATTAATAATCACGAAACGCAATTGAGATCATTCAACATTAAACACCCATTCACTTATTCACCGTATAATAAATGTAGTAGAATATATACACAATACCAAAACACAACGATCCTGCGATTCAGAAATATGTAAGATCCGTGTAGTGACATCTATCGAACAAATAAGTAATAAAAATGCTAGTAATTTTCTTTCATCTGCTTTATCTAATTTAAAACGAATGAACTGTTTAACCGATTTTAATCTAGTTTTTTTGTTTGAAAGCTGCCATGACCGAAAGATGAATAATAATTCATCGTCATCAGCTCATTTCTGCTTGATAATTCAGGGATTATTTTTTATTTTTTTTGTTATGTATTGTCTGTAATAAATTATATTTATGAAATGATATATAAATTATTTATTTATAGTCTAATATTACGTTATGTTCGAAAATTGGACAACTGGGTTAGTACGAATTGTACAACTGCATTTTAAATGTGTATTTTGACATATTTGTGCAAGGAGACGACAAATATGTAAAATATATAAACATATTTGTGGTGCGCTTACCAAGACCTTTCTTTTGATACCAAACACGTGATTATCTCTTTTTAATTTTTTTAGACGTTAGAATCTGAGGTTAAATTTTCGAAATACAAAAATTAAAAAAATATATATATAGCCTATGTTACAGGCGGCATCATTGCGAATCTATTGACACCCATTTATTAAAATCGGACCAGTAGTTACGCTACGAGGGAACAAACATACATACATACATACATACATACATACATACATACATACATACATACATACATATATACATACATACATAGACTGCCAAAATCATTACCGTTCCTTTTCCGTTCGGCTTTGCCGTAGTCGGGTAAAAATTGATCTTTCATAAAATATGTTATATTTTTGGAGCGTAATAAAATATTAGATTATTATTATCACTGAAGCAACGGCGCATATATTTGTTATTATATTATACTGTGGTACCCAGTGGAATGACGCCAGTGACCCAGAACTCGTAGCATTGCCGCATGCCGACTGCCGAGCTGCCGAGCTGCCGAGCTGCCGAGCTGCCGAGCTGCCGAGCTGCCGAGCTGCCGAGCTGCCGAGCTGCCGAGCTGCCGAGCTGCCGGACACCCCGACTATTATTCCCCGCGTCGCGAAGTAACGTTACCTACAATTGTGCTGCTAGAACACTGAGAGTCTACTTAGACGCGCGGATAAAAGCACTCTCAAGCCATTTGCATACAGAAATGTACCATTTAAGGCTAAATCGAGACATTAAAAGTGCGAAGTGTCTGCAGTTTTCATTGGCTCGAAGAAAACTTCAAAAATAAAAGTACTAAAAATAGTTTTCTTTAATGTTAAAAATACTGAATAGGTGTTTTTTGTAATCGTTTATGAAAATAAAAATAAACAAAATTACGAGTATGCTACATTTTGTAATATATGAATAAAAGGATATCAAAATTCAAAATGATGTTCAGCCAACTCGTTTTAAAAGGTGAGGTTTGTTCTTATGATTCTTTATAGAAAATGTATCATAAAGTCAAGGACGAAGCTGGGATTAATGAATGACATTAATTCTCAAATTAACGAATCGCGTTGTCTTTAAGGAAAAAACTAGTTGTAGCCTCATTTGTTGCCGAATTTTTGAGTTTGTCCAGAAATCGTGACGAGTCCTGATGCGGCTCTCATCGTTAGGTCTCGTTTAGAAGACAGGAAGGTCTAGGGGCAGTGGAGCAGCAGGCGCACGGCGGCGCGGCCTGCGCAGCCCCCGCTGTCACCGGCCGCGCGGAACACATAGACGGTCTGCAGCGTCTCCAGCACCTGTAGCACGGGGTACATCGTGCCGTCCGTCACCTCTACGCGCACCGCCAGAGGCTTCTCGCCTGAGCAGATTTGCGCCTGGAACAGGCAGACGTACAGTTGTCGAGGCGTGTTGAGAGCTGAGACCGAGCGACGACATAAGTTACGACTAAATAAAAGTTTCTAATAATTGACAATCATTAAATAAAGGTATTCGATAGTCGATACTTGACGGAGTGCTTCTCTTTGACTGCGACAGACAAAGAGAAAATAGGTGGTTGTGCAGGCCTCACCGGCAGGATCTGGGCGCTGCACTGACCGTCCGGCACGTAGTGGGTCCGCTGCGTCTGGAGGTCCGGATTCGATATACCTGAAACAACGGATGACCTATAGTTGACCGCAGGCATAATTACCCACGGGGACAAACTAATGTCGCGAACTGGTCGCGTGGCTCGAGGTAGACAAGGTGCATCGCATTTTTTGCTTATACATATATTTCGTACAATCTTTAAGCAAAAAAAAAGTTTATTAATTATTAATTTTATACGGTTAATTTTACTTAATATACATAGGAGGCATTTAACTATTGACTCACCCATTTGTATCTGGGTGTTGTAGCTCTGCGATTGCGCATCGATGAGCTCCGCAAGCGTTGGCAGCAGCACGCAGCACGCGAGCAGCACGGCGGGCGCGGCGTACGGGCGGCCGGCGAGCATGGCGGCAGGCGACGGCAGGCGGCGGCAGTGCGCGGGCACAACGTCGCGGCGTGTTATATCCCGGCCCGTGGGACGAACGCAGCCCCGTGAAATCGCACCGCGTTGTAATTGGTAATGCACCGTAACTTTTTACAATTTACGCGCATATTAGCCATAGTTTTGCGATAAATTTTATTCATTTATGTAAATAGTTTTTGTATCATAATAATTAAGTGTTATATTGGTAATGTTAAATCTTTATAATATTATTATATTAAATAATGTCAAACAAAAAAGTGGTTATGTATTGTACTGTGTGTATGAATACCTATACCATACCAGAATAATAAAAATATATCTTATTTTACCTATCCTACACACGCGTGATCGTGCAGGTTCGATCCCGGGTTGTGATGTGTACCAATCAGGCTTTCTCAATAACCGTATAGGTACTGCCAGACATAGTTTAATTTACCCCTATTTTCTGTGACAACCCTGACAAAATTTCGATCGTTCTATGAAAGGTGTTTCTCAGTATGTAAGTATATATTTTTACTCTGTGCTTGGCACGCCACCAGAGAACTGATTATATAATCATTTCTCTGCCTAATGACTCGAACGAATAGCTTCTATTTGAAGTTTTTTACGGAATACTGCCCTACTGAATTGATCTATAATAATTTATCGGCAATGGCTTAAACCGTATGTTCCCCCTCTTTTATTCAGTTACGAGCTTGTGGCACAGTTCATCGAACACGAGGGTTGAGACTCTCTGCTAGTTTCGAAGCTCTAGTTGGAACCAATTTATAAAACAAAGCAGCAGCTCTAAAATGGCCACATTAAGTGAATCGTACCGAAACATCATTTTTTGAATTTCAATAGATGATCTTCCTCAATACGATTCACTGAATATGCTCATTTTCGACCTGCTGGCTTATTTTGTGAATTAGTTACGACTAGAACTCTCTGAAATAAAGAATTAGCTACTAGCAAGTAGCAACCTGTAACATACCTAGGCCCGTATTAATAAACCGTTCTCAAACTCGTACGCAAGACCGATCTTGGCTGAGACGCATCTTGAGAAGCTAATTGTTACTTGGCTCAAGCAACAATTAGCTTCTCAACATGCTGTTTCAAGAGCGTATCATTTTGATACCGTCATTGATATCACGAAATCAACTTGTAAGCGTCATCTACACGACAAAGAATGAATGAAATAACGTTTCGTTTACACTTTTAAAAAGAACGGCTATATTGGTTGTACATTCTTTCAATATTTCTTTTGAAAATTTAATATTGAATAATATAAATACCAAAATAAGTTTATTATTTACTATTTATACTGATTACTTATTACTGACTTATTTTTATTACGCCGCGTCTCCATTACCACGCCGATAGATGTGTCACATGACACTGATGATCAGGGCCGTCTTTGACCTGTAAGAGGCCCTGAGCACATTTGAAAAATGGCCCCTATAGACCTCTTATCTAATATATTCTAAAAAAAAAGAGAAGCCCGTGACTCACTGGCGTATAGACGCTCGCACAGCCGTAACCGCAAATTGTAGGAACACCAAAGTAATTTCAATTTACTATGTTACATTATATAATCTATTAATTAGGTTACCCCCTGAGGGTTTCATCGATTTTTTAAATCCACGAGGCGCTGAACAAATCTCATTGTGCGAGGAACTAGATTTTGTGTGGGAATTTACACAATTTTACGTTTTCAATGTTTCGTTGCTCAAATAAAGTTCAATGAAATGTTGGCGATGTGTGAGCGTGACTGACGTTGTACGTGTCTGACGAACAAATGTTGGCGATGTGTGAGCGTGACTGACGTTGTACGTGTCTGACGAACAAATGTTGGCGATGTGTGAGCGTGACTGACGTTGTACGTGTCTGACGAACAAATGTTGGCGGTGTGTGAGCGTGACTGACGTTGTACGTGTCTGACGAACAAATGTTGGCGGTGTGTGAGCGTGACTGACGTTGTACGTGTCTGACGAACAAATGTTGGCGGTGTGTGAGCGTGACTGACGTTGTACGTGTCTGACGAACAAATGTTGGCGGTGTGTGAGCGTGACTGACGTTGTACGTGTCTGACGAACAAATGTTGGCGGTGTGTGAGCGTGACTGAGGTTGTACGTGTCTGACGAACAAATGTTGGCGGTGTGTGAGCGTGACTGACGTTGTACGTGTCTGACGAACAAAGTACGCTTTAGAGTAGCTATTTATCTACTGGAAATCAACCTTGAAAACAATTATGAAAGCAGTTAACGACCCCACGGGGACAGGACGGCTCGCAATTCTCGAGACCATGTGGATACTGGAGACATTTATGAGGTCCATATCGTGTATTCTCAGATATCAGGTGTTCTATAATTGTCTTCTATAGTGCTGATGTTTCAGCCAAACAAGAGTTAACCGTCTTCCGTGAACCTCGCTAATCGTCATGTGTCCCCGGGTCCTGTCTAACTCCCCCCCTCTCTCCGTCCTCCTCCCTCCCTGTCGTCGACGGCCGGTAATGAGGCGATCAATCAGCGCGACGGCTCCCAATTGGCCTATATATCGATGTTTCCGAAACAATTAAACGTTTTTGGCCGATTAGAGTTGACAAAGTGTACGAAATTCCGAATTCTACTGAACTAGTATGAGAAATCCGGGCGGAAAATAGAAACAAGCTCGGCCGACGTAAGGCCGGGGAAAATTGAGAGCACTGAAAATAGAACTTTGCGCTAATACAATAGAGTTGAAAATCGAACACACAAGTGTCGAGTCAAATGTCAATGTCATATAATATTATGACAGCTCGACTATTGTATAAGCGCGGAGGATTCTATTTTCAGTGCTCTGAATTTTCCCAGACCCCTCGGATTCCGGATCATATAGTGAGGCCTCATGTTTAGGTTTTTGGAGGAGAAAAGAGAATTACTGTGTGGCTTGTCCCGACTTTTTATACCCTTTCTCCCACCACAATTCTTACAGTTTTTACCATAGAGTATAGGACTAATCTTCTTCCGTGTTGCCACTTTATGAAGCATAGACTACAATATTATTATTTTTTTATTGGCGTTACGGCTTAAAACCATTTAATTCAGTAAAGTGGTATAAGCTTTACTGAAATTACCAAGGGAGTTTTGGAGGGAACATAAAATAGCAGGCTTTTTACCCGACTACGGCGAAGCCAAAGGGAAGGGTAATGATTTTGGCAGTCTATGTATGTATGTATTATGTATGTTTGTTCCCTCGTAGCGTCTAAACTACTGGTCCGATTTTAATAAATCAGGTGTCAATAGATTCGTAATGATGCCGCGGGTAACATATTTATTTGTATTTATATTTGTATTTTGTTTTTAAAATGAAAGCTCAGATTCTAACATCTAAAAAAATTAAACCGTGAATTATCACGTGTTTGGTAGCAAATTAATATATTTATATTTATAACATAATTTGGTAAATATGATTTTTATAGACAGTATAAAAGAAAATAAAAAACGTAAATAACCCCTGAATTGTTAAGCAACGAACGAAGTTGAATTGTAAACGAGCTGATGATGATGAATTATAGCTAAGAACATATCATGTCAGCTTTCAATTAAAAAGATTAAAATCCGTTAATCCGTTATTATTTAAAACATGCAAATGAAATAAATTAGTAGCAATTATATTACTACCTACGTTCGATAGATATACGGATCTTACATATTTCTAAATCGCAGTATCGTTGTTTTTGATGTTAGGATATTATAATATTCGACTACATAATATTCAGTGATAACTATTATGTGATGTGGTGTTGAATGTTGAATGATCTCTATTGCATTTCTTGATTATCATAATATTATAATTTACATCATGATCGTTATTTAAATCTAGAAAAAAAGTTGACGCTCTGTTTCAAGTCTTTTTGATTACTTATTATTATTATTCTTAAAATATGTTCGATTGGGAAACGGAAAAATACGAAATAAAGTTAAAAAAAACTATAACTCGACTACGTATAAAAGAGGTCTAAAAAGGTCGAAACAAGAAAATAATTCAGATAGAAATCCAGAAATGCAAAGGTAGGTCAAGGTGCTCTACCTTGGTCTACCGTGGTCACCTACCGTATTATAAGGTTCGGAACAGTCGATGTCAAATCGCAGCCGTCTGTATCTATCTTGGGGTATGCATGTGTATGACGAATATATAATTTCATTTTCAAGAAACTTCTCTAGGCCTTAGGGTCAGCTCACACCTAAACACGACGCATCTAGGTGTGAACGTCAGTTCACACACGCTACTAATGGTAGTAGGTGCGACCACGGCTCTAGCTTGACAATTTTTTTGCCTACCTATGCAATTCTAGATTTCTATCAGAATTATATTCTTGTTTCGGCCTTTTTACACCCCTTTTTTACGTAGTCGGGTTATAGTTTTTTTGAAGTTGTAGAACTTTCCCGCACTTGTGCACGTTAACGAATATTTACGGCCCATTTCAATAACCTATCTACCAATGACTATTTGTTAAAAACGTCAAATTTGTATCGCAAAAAACCGGCAAATGATTGAATGACGACTCTTTTAACAAATAGTTATTGGTAGATAGGTTATTGAAACCGCCCGTAAATGGTCAATATTCTACCAATATTAAATTAATTAAATTAAATACCGTTTATTTCAGTCTACATAGGCTCATATTAGAAATACCTTATAGACTAACATACATTTTACTATATATATAATAAACTAACACTAAACATGTATTGTCTGCGACGTGGGGCGCGAAGTATTCGGGAGTCGTCCTCTTAATCTTCTATAGACGATTCCAATCGGCCAGAACTCCTCCTTCTCGAAGGTCGGTAAATGATGGGTTGGAACTCTCACCACAAAGGAACTCAAGTTCACTTTATGACGAGATTCCAAACGGTCGATTCTCATAGCGATGTTGGTTCTGCTCCTGATGTAGTCCACGACCTGCTCGACCGTCGTAAAATAATGGAGCCTGGACACGTACAGCGGTGTCGCGGGAATCTCACACCGCAACAGTTGCTCGGGTCCTCCTGGTGCGGAGCCGCGTTGGTTGAGGACGACGGGTTTCTTCTCCTTCTTCTCGACTTTGATGAACCCGTCATCATCGCACGTTCAGTCCTTTTTAGAAAGAGGACGCTCTTTTGTAAGGGCCATCTTCCTCCCTTTGTTGTTCGAACGCGGGAGAGGTGGCGGGGGGACGCAAGATGTTCGTTGACCCGTCGGATAATACTGACGGGCTAAACGTGACCGCCTGCGCGCCTCGACGACGAGTGACGTTTGCTGCATCAGGTGACCTACATATTGAATTAACACTTTCTAACTATGATAATTAACTACGTAAATCACTTATGATGCCTTCAGGAACCTGATGTCCTGACGTCGACATGGTCCAGTGTCACTGGCGGTAGCTTATGCAGTTCTTTGGCTACAAAAGCTGGCACTTCATCCGGATCCGTCTGCTTCAGCAGGGAGACGATGTCCTGCACGCTTCTTTCGGTTCAATTTCTCCGTCGCGATGGCATGTTCGCGCTCTGGCCGAGCGTCTCGTACAGAAAATGCTTCTCTTTGCAAATCTCCTCGCTGGTGAAGGCAGATCTGCAGATTTGCATTATGCTGACCTCGTCCATGGTGTTGATGGCTTGCTAGATAAATGCCAGCAACTCATTGGCCACGAGCGCCATGGTCACGGTAATCAGCCGCGCGGTTCATAAAAATATTAATTAAATAATTAATATTTACTGTGTATAACGCGGAGCGTGACCGTTCTACACATTACACACTATGAACCGAAATAACACAAATTTATGGAGGAAACACAAAACAACAAAGTCACTTTTCCACATCCTCGCCAAAACCCTAACAATATTTAAGGCCAAGCCACAATACCATTACCAAATAACATTATAATAATATTCATATTTCGCTCTTTATAATATAAACTCTAACACTAGGTAGTCCAGGCTACAAGCTGTAAGTATACAAAAAAGTAACAACCAGCCCGCGGGCCGGATTCGGCCCGCTGTAAGATATGATCCGGCCCGCGAGACATTTTGAAAAAACCCAATTAAAAAATATTACGTCAGGTACTTATACCTACGGGAGTGACAGTGAGGCGGCAAACATCAAATCCTTTGATATTTGCCGCCTCACTCTTTGATAATCGCCGCCACTCAGCTTGCTCGATCAAATTCTTTGAGGTTTGCCGCCTCACGGGCGACACATCAAAAGATTTATTGCTTCTCAATTATTCTAAGCTAGTTTATTTCAGATTATTCCTTCATTTTGCTCTATATAAGCGGGTGGATGGCCCGAACGTTAGTTCAGTTCTATTTGAGCTACCGAGGCGATAACTTGGACAAGCGATATCCTAGCGAACTGCTCGAGCCGTCAACTTGCTTTGTGACTTTGTGTGCATCTTGAGTGGTTACTAACTATAGTTTGTTATTAAGTTTATTGAACGAAAAGTAAACAAAAATGATGTCTGGTGGAAAGAAACGAAAAGTAGATACAGAGGGTCGCCAGGTTCAGAGGTTCAAGAAAAATGGACTGAAGAATTCTTTTTTATCTTGCACAATGGTAAGCCTATTTGTTTGCTGTGTAATGAATCCATTTCAGTAATGAAAGAATTCAATATAAAGAGGAATTACTCAACTAAGCATGCTACGCTGCACTCACTGACAGGACAATTAAGAACAGACAAATTCCAGAAGCTTACCGCAAATTTGGAAAAACAGCAACAAATGTTTCATAAACAAAGAACACAACTTGATAATGTTGTGAAAGCTAGTTTTATAGTTAGCTCAAAATTGGCAAAGGCATTAAAACTATTTGCAGAAGGAGAATTTATCAACGAGTTTATGTTAGAAGTTTGCGGTATTTTGTGTCCTGAAAAGAAAAATGAATTTGAAAAAATTAGTTTGTCAAGACGAACTGTTGTTCGACGTATAGAAATGATGGCTAATGATATAAAAACAACATTGACTGACCGTTCTGACCGGCTGGTTTTGAATCATTTTCCATAGCATTAGACGAGAGCACCGATTTGTCTGACACAGCTCAACTGGCTATATTTATTCAAGGTGTTGATAAGGAGTTCACTGTTACTGAGGAATTTCTTGCTTTACAGCCGTTTAAAGGAACCACTGCAGGAGAGGATATTTTTATTGAAGTTCAAAAGGTATTCACAAGTTTTGGCTTGCCATGGTCAAAATTAATTGGAGTATGCACTGATGGTGCACCTTCTATGGTCGGCTTACGTAAAGGTTTCATTGGAATTTTGAATGAAAAAGCAACATAATTAAATGTGCAAAAAGATGAATTGATTGCATTCCTTCATTGCATTATCCACCAACAGAACTTGTGTTCTAAGTCCATTCGACTCCAGAATGTTATGAATGTGGTAGTAAAAACCATCAACTTTATTCGACCCCGAGGGCTTAACCATCTTCAGTTCAAGGCGTTTTTGAATGAAATATCAGCTGAATATAACGACGTAACATATTATTGAATATAGTGAAAATAGTGAAGTCAGATGGCTGAGCAAAAGAAAAATGTTGAAACGGTTCTACGAGCTTAGAAATGAGATAGCAAACTTTATGAAAATAAAAGATAAAACACACAACCAATTAAGTGACCCAAAATGGATGTGACTTATCATTTCTGGTCGATCTTACAGGCTATTTAAATAATTTAAATTTGAAACTTCAAAAACAAGGACAGTTAGTAAATGATTTGTACAGCCATTTGAAAGAATTTCAGATCAAACTACGCTTGTGGAAGTCACAGATGCTGTCTGGTAACAGTTACCATTTCAACACGCTCTCTGCGTATGAAAATATTGCTTATGCTCAATATGCTGAAGAACTCATGTTACTGTCGGAACAATTTTCGAACAGATTTAGCGACTTCAAAAACATGGAAGACTGTTTCAGTTTATTTGCTACTCCTACAAAATGTA
Source organism: Phengaris alcon alcon (assembly GCA_037179445.1). Lineage (NCBI taxonomy): Eukaryota > Metazoa > Arthropoda > Insecta > Lepidoptera > Lycaenidae > Phengaris > Phengaris alcon. The sequence continues at coordinate 136,121 of JAYRCH010000478.1, read as the reverse complement.
ATGTACAAAATGCTCCAATACACTTACAAATGGAGTTGATAGATATTCAGGAAAACTCACTCCTAAAATCCAAATTTGAACACGTAGAGTTGTGAGATTTCTACAAAAAATACCTAGAAAAAGACAATTTTCCGCAGCTTAGAAAATTCGTAAGAAGATTGATTTGTGCGTTTGGCAGTACTTATAAATGCGAACAGTTCTTTTCATTGCTGAAAGTTAATAAATCAACACATCGTACAAGACTGACTGACGATGATTTGGAAAATTCTTTACGTCTTTGTATCAGTGGAATTAATCCAAATATCGATGGATTAGTTTCCCAAATTCAAGCTCAAGTGTCTCATTGATTTAGGTGTATTTAACTTTCGTAGTTTGTAACAATTGCACGCTAAAGTTTGGCCCTCAACATGTTAAAGGTTGCCCATACCTGATCTACAGTATCACTGAACACTCTCTAATGTACGGTCGCGGCCAAATCTGGTTTACCAGCTTGGCGAAAGAATCGGATGTGTTAGCGCAGAGTCTGGCCCCCGCCCACCCTGAGAATTGAGCCAATTACGGGGGAGTTTGGGCATGCGCTCGACCAATAACAAACTATAATGTTTTGTTTAGTAGAAATCAGTTGCAGTTTGCACGCCGCTGGTTGTCAACGTCCGTGTTTGTAATTTGTTTCGCTTGCGCCATGTTTGGGATGTGAAGATTTTAAATTAATGTAAATTGATAATAATAATAAGAATTCGTTGTTAAAAAGTTACAAAGTAGGCAGTATAGAGAAATCTACTAGCATATAGGCGCGTTTACAAATTTGACATATTTTGCGACCAAATTAAACCAAATCCAACAAAACTAAAAATTAGAGTAAATTTTTTTTATAAATATTATAAAAAATATGATAGGTATAATATTTAGTGTGGCAAAATCAATTGTCTAGAATCTATTCACCCAAAATTTACCAAAAGAGGTCGTCCTTTTTTTATTTTTCTGCTCTTATGTAGCTTATTTTTTTTTGTTAAAATACCCACAGATTTCTGATAGCATTAAAATTGTTTTAAAATAATCCAACAATATTAAAGCATAAAATTCTCTTTATTTTTACGTGTTGTGCTATTATGCATAAGATTCATGTTATTTTATTTTATTTGGTCACTATCTGGACTTATTGCACAAAAATTTCCTAAGATTTGCGAGTTGTGGCTGCATACTACATGCTGGGTACTACATGCTGGGTACTACATGCTGTGTACTACATGCTGGGTACTACATGCTGGGTACTACATGCTGGGTACTACATGCTGGGTACTACATGCTGGGTACTACATGCTGGGAAACCAGTCAAACAACTTTTCGATAACGCGTCCAGAATTCAGATGTCCAGTTAACACTACATAAAAAAATATAATAACAATGTTACCTATATTTTGTTTTGTGCGTTAAAATTAACATAGATGATAAAACTGATTTTTTTTTCGAATATTATGTCTTGTGTTCTTTAATCTTGGATTTTCCAAATAACGATATTTTTCGCTGAACACAATTTTTTTTTTGTAATAAGATTAGCAAAAGACTTAGCCACTTAGAGTCGCACTTGCCCAATTTTTTAAGCTCTTCGAAGGGCTCGGTACTATTTTATCACTACATATTATTATATTGCAACTAATTAATATTGTAATAATTAATACCAATATTGAGCACTAGTATTAATATCGAGCAAAAAACAGCGAAAAAATACAAGTTTTTTGTACGGGGGCCATGTACGGGGGCCCTGTACGGGGGCCCTGTACGGGGGCCATGTACCCTTTAATATTTTTAGTTTACTATTTATTTTTAAACAGAATACTTATTGTTGCCTTTATTTACCACACTTAAAAAAATTACTTTTTTTGTACGGGAGCCACCCTTAAATATTTATTTTATTCTGTTTTTATTACCTATTTGTTGTTATAGCGGCAACAGGAATCATGAAAATTTGAATTTGAATTGAAAATGATTCATATAATAATGATCAAACTCCACTTGAAAAGTTCGTTTGATCTCTTATTATATTTCATCGCTTTATTTTTTAGACATAAATATTCACAACGTAGAATTTTAAGGCAGGAAGTTTTTCCTTGTAAAAAACCAATAAAATACATTTATAAAAATACTTATTTTATTTGTTTTATACCAAAAAATCAACATAATCAGAAGAAATTTAACAATTTGTACTTAATAGTAACAGTGTTTAATTACTGATTGGTCGAAAGGCAAGCGGACCTTGCAAACTTCCCACGTCAACCAGGGTTCTATTGTAAAATTGCGCAAACGTATTCGACGAAGGAGTCCATCCGGCAGCCATACGGATAGCGCCTTACGGATAGGAAAAACAATTTACCTCCATTTCCTATTCTCTTACTTTCAGTAACGGAAATATAATATTTCAATACAGTAGCTGGACAAATATTCACATTATCTGTAAAAAATGGTATCAGCAGTACAGGCTGCTGATATATTCTCTAGCTTAGTTAAATATAGAGTTTGCACTCTGTGGGCTGTGCAGAGAGCTACTAAAATTGAAATATTTTTTGTAATTTTTTCCAAATTTAAAGTTGTGTTGACATACCATTCTGCTATGTGATTTAAAACAATTTGAGGTTTCCATGTCTGTGTATATTTGGGCCCTTTGGGGCCTAATTTATAAGCTCCTTTAAGCAATCGACTTACATTTTCTTCCGAACCAAAGTGGTTTCCAAGAAGTAATGATAGCGTCGATCTGTGAGTATTGTTTTACCGTGCTATCGGAGAGTGATGCCAGCAGGAGTTCTACGGCCTCTGGTGGACATCTTCGGGAAAAAGCTTGCCGGAGAGTTTCGCGACACCCAAGGTAAGGCTCGCGTTTAGTGGTGGTATTCCCTGGAATGTGAGCGTAAAATATTTTTATTAGGGCGCAAGAATAGAATGTCAGAATCTAGTAACCCTTGCAATAGGGGGGAAAAAAAAACAAAACCATGGCTGAGAAGGCCAATAAGGGATCACAAGAACTCCGTGTGCCTTATCGTCTATTATTTTCCTTAGACAGTTTAATATTATAGAAAATGGGGGAAATGCATAAAAGTAACATTTACCCCAATTTATAGTGAAAGCATCTACAGCCATCGCTTCTGGATCAGGTGGAGACCTGATCCAGATAAATGCATTAGTTACGTTTCCTGGAGAGGAAACGTAACTAATGCATTTGGCGTTGGTGCGAGAAGCGAATAAATCAGCGTCTGGCTAACCAAATGTGCTACAATCTTTTGAAAGGTAATCCTCGAGAGTTCCTAAAACCGATTTTCCTTGGTATTAACTGTAGCGGGCTTCGACCTCTTGATTGTAAGTCCTGATGTGTGTCTGAGTGGTGATGATAATAATACAGCAACAATTATTATATTCTCCTTTATTGGTGCTTAACACTGATTACGTATTACATATGAGGTATATGCCTAACATAACAATATACCTACGTCTACACTATTTATAGCCTTTTGACCAACTGAAATAATCTAACTAAATAGGCTTTACTTCATGACATCTGTCAATGTCAAAAATGACATTGACACTTACTTTTGTCAATATGTAACATCTCCCTTTTCAAGAAAAAAAAAAGCAAACTAATATTAGTCTTAAGTAACTTACATAGCTAATAACAGTACATTGCTTATCTACTCAAATTTCTCATGTATGTACAATTTAGGACGTCTCACACTTCTACCAGACCTGGTTACGTAACCGGCATTTTCTAGACTTTCCATAGGAACACAGTTATCATCGATAATGCAATTTTGAACAGGACCGTCTCCGAGCTGTGCCGAACTCATGGGATCTATACTGTCCTGTATGGGAGGCATATCGTCAGTGCTGCCGTTGCCATAAAAAGAAGGTGGAGGATTTGTATTTTTTAAATTCTTTTTTCTAGGTCTAATGTGTCCCCTATTCCTCCTATACACAACACCATTTGGATCCACTACATAATATGATCTACCACAACCTAATTTCTCTTTAATTATTCCCGGAGACCAAAAAGATTTAGGATTTTTTTTTAAATAAATGTCATCTCCAGGCTGAAACAAATAGGATGTATACTTCGCATTCCTGTCAAAATAAAAATACATTTTGTCTCTGCTCTCTCTATGACATCTTTCAAACGTCGAAAATTTTACAACTTTTGGCATAAGTTTTCTGTTTAGAATTGGTAAATTTACTCGCAAGTTTCTAGACATTAATAATGCGGCCGGACTGGGAAAATCTCCCTTAGCAGCGTTGCGGTAGTGTAGTAACGCCAAATGTATATCCGAGCCATGTTCCTTGCATTTTCTTAATAGGTTTTTGACAATTTTAGCTCCACTTTCAGCTTGGCCATTAGACCTGGACCAATAAGGACTGGTAGTAATGTGTTCTACATCCCAATCAACAAGAAAAGACTTGAATTTGCAAGAGTTAAATGGTGGACCATTGTCAGATATCAATGTTTTCGGGATACCATGTCGAGCAAAGAAGGATTTGAGGTTTTTAACAACGTTATCGACAGTGTAATTCTTATGAAAAGAAGCTAGCTCTATGTACTTGGAATAATAATCCATGCAGACAAGGAAATTTTATCCATCAAAATATAATAAATCTATACCTTACCTTCTCCCACGGAAGATAAGATATCTCATGGCATTTTAACGGTTCCTTGGGTATGTTTACCATGAATTTTGCACACGCCGAACATTGATCAATTAGGTTTTTAATATCCGCGTTAATATTTGGCCAATAAACTGTTTCTCTAGCTATGTTGAGTGTCTTATTAATACCTAAATGCCCACAGTGTATTTTATCTAAAATCTGTCTTTACAAGGATTTTGGAACAATAAGCCTATTGCCTTTAAATATTAAGCCGTTCATTATATGTATTTCATTTTGAATGTTCCTATAACCATATTTGGTTTCAAAAGACAGCTTACTTTGTCTTTGCTTCTTGGCCAACCATTCTGAATATAAGACTTGAGCAGATTTAAAGATTCATCATTTTTACCTTCTAATAATATTAATTCTAAATATGGCTTACTCACTGAGAGATTAGAAAATATTGAATTTACATGATATTGTAAGTCTTGTTCATACTGAGGTATGTATGTATCACTAAGTGAGGCTCTTGACAAAGTATCTGATATATACATATATTTACCAGGCACATAAACCACTTCTAGGTCGTAACCCTGCAACGATAACATCGTTCTTTGTAGTCTAGCAGGTACTTCATGAAGAGGTTTTTTAAAAAGGTAAATTAAAGGTTTGTGATCAGTATGAACAGTTGTTTTACTGCCATAAATATATTGGTGAAATTTATTACATCCAAATTGTATGGCAAACAATTCCTTTTCAATCTGAGCGTAGTTTTGTTGAGAGGAGGTAAGTGTTCTTGAACTATATGCAATGGGTCGTTTGTTTTGCATCAATACCGCTCCCAGTGCATTCTTTGATGAATCTACCGACAAAATCACAGGTAAGTTGCAATTATAATTAGTTAACACAGGTGCTTTAGATACGACTTCTTTTAACAAATCAAAGCACTTTTGACAATTTTCATCCCATAACCATAATATATCTTTTTTTAACAAATTTCTTAAGGTATTAGTTTTCTCTGCTAGATTTTTTATAAACGGTGCTAAAAAATTAATCATGCCTAGAAATCTCTGCAAATCTTTAATATTTTTAGGTATGGACATATCTTTTATGGCTTTAACTTTCTCTGGATCAATTTTTACACCTTCTTTACTAAAAATATAACCCAAATATGCTATTTCTTCTAGAAGAAACTTGCACTTGGCTTTATTTAATTTTAAATTAACTTGCCTAGCCCTTTCCAAAAACATTTCTAACCTTTTATTGTGTATTTCAATTGTTTCACCGTATATTAAAATGTCATCACACCAAATTATTATACCTTCAATGTCTCCGAAAAGATCTATCATGGTTTTATAGAAAATTTCTGTAGCCGTGTTTATTCCAAAAGGTAATCTTAAAAATTTGTATCTGCCAAAGGGAGTTTGAAATGTACATAGATCACTACTTTCTTTAGTTAAATTTATATTATAAAACACAGAAAACGCATCTAAATGTGAAAAATAAGAGGGTTTGGACAATTTAGACCTGACTTCATTTATATTTTTAATTGGATAATTACATCTCAATAAATTTTTATTTAAATTTCTAGGATCTAAGCAAATTCTCAATCCACCATTCTTTTTCATGGCTATAACTAAACTACTCACCCAGAGAGTAGGTTTGTTCACCTTCCGTATGACTCCCATGTTTTCCATGAGTTGAAGCTCTTTCCTTAACGGTTCAACCAACGCGAAGGGTACCTTTCTAGGGGGGTCAACGCACGGAATAGCATCCTTCTTTAGCATGATGCTGTGTTCGTATGGGAGGCAGCCTAGACCCTGAAACACATCATTATATCTGGTCACAATTTTGTCACAAGTTTTTTGATACATATTATACACATTTTGCTCAACATTTATGACATTTTCATTCTTTATATGAAAGTTTTTTGTTATGAAATTTAGCTTTATACAAGTGGGTAAACCAATCACAGTTGGACAATTTAATTTAGTTAGAACAAAAGCAATGTTTTCTGGTATTGTTTTGTTTTCTACTAAACAACAAATGTTTGACACTGAAATTATCGGAATTCTGTGGCCACTGTAGGCAAAGATATTATATTTTTTACACATTTCTTTACTATGTTTGTCAAATTTAAGATTCAATTCTTTAAATACTTGATAATACATGACATTTATGTCTGCTCCAGTGTCAATTAGGCAATCTAAATTTTTGTTGTTTATTTTAAGAGAATAATGCCAGGAATTGTTTGTGTTAATCAAATTTGTACTAGCATTTTGTGACTTTATGTATTTAATGTTGAATAATGCCCCTATTGTAAATCTCGCAGCCTCAGCACCTTTGGGGCTTGATTCACCATCGAGATAAATCATCATCATCATCATCATCATCCCACTTCTGACACCATGTAGCGGGCTTCGACCTCTTGATTGTAAGTCCTGATGTGTGTCTGAGTGGTGGTGATAATAATACAGCAACAATTATTATATTCTCCTTTATTGGTGCTTAACACTGATAACGTATTACATATGAGGTATATGCCTAACATAACAATATACCTACGTCTACACTATTTATAGCCTTTTGGCCAACTGAAATAATCTAACTAAATAGGCTTTACTTCATGATATCTGTCAATGTCAAAAATGACATTGACACTTACTTTTGTCAATATGTAACATTAACATATGACGCATATATCAAAATATTACGCTTCTCGCACGATTGCCAAATTTGTCGAGTGATCTAGTTTAAGTGGGGGAACTATACTCCACCCATGCGATTTACGTAACTAATGACTGTAGTGTTGTCTACCCGCAATAGTATCGGGCAGTTACTTTCCTTATCTGCTAAGCTTTTGAGTCCTAAAAGAATTGCTAATAATTCCAAATAATTTATATGATAATTACGTTCACTAGTTGACCACCAACCATGGGCACGTTCGCTATTACTGACTGCGCCCCAGCCAGTTCGCGAAGCATCTATGTGAATTTCCGTTTTGTAACTGGCGTTCCGTATTGGATGAGATGCCGTTTTAATATTATTTATCCACCAAGTAAGATCCTCGAGAATATTACTAGGTAAATTGATTTTACATTCATAATCTAGATTTCTAAAAACGCGAGATATTATTGACGTTCAATAGCATAGTTTATAACCAACCGTATTGTACAGCCGGACACACCGCAACTAGATTACCAATTAATTGAGAAAATTCTCGAATAGTACATTTAGGTAAACAAATAAACTTTTGGACTAATTGCGCGATACTGTTACGTTTACTATCTGGAAGTAGGATTGTTAGATTCTTAGTGTCAAAGAGAAAACCCAAGAATTTACAAACTTGCTTGGATTCCAGTGAACTTATTTCAAAATTAATCACGAAACCTAGGCAGCGTAATAATTTTAAAGTTTATTTTACATTAGATAAGCAATCAGCATAATTATTCTTACCGATACAAAGAATATCATCTAAAAAAATTACAGAACTAAAACCTGCACTTCTCAAGTAAGTTATTACTTCTTTCATAATTTTAGTAAAGACCCTAGGAGCAACGAATGATCCGTAAGGCATTGACGTAAACTCGTAGGTTGTGGTCAAATTACTACTTTTAAATTGAAATCTTAAATATTTTCTGTGTTCAGGATGAATTGGAATTAGTAAGTAGGCTTTTTTCAGATCAATTGTTGATAATACCCATTTTTAGGCATTAATTTAGACGCTGTTCGGTAATCTTCCATTTTGAAATGAAACTTTGAAAGAAATTTATTAAACGATTTTAAGTTTAATATAAAGCGCTTGCCCCCGTTACTCTTAGGAGCAAGAAATATTTTGGAAACGAACTGGTCTTTACTTGGTAAACATTTAGTTACGGCACCTAATGCAACTAGTTTTTGAATCGCAGTTAACATTTCCTGGTGTTCTGATTCTGAAAAGGTATTACAAGGAACTTTAGTTTGACAAACATGTTTGCAAAGCGGTATGTAAGGACCATTTTGTATGCAATCCAAAATTACTTAGTTGGACGAGATTCTCGTCCAACAATCAAATGGATTTAATTCTGCCTGCATGTACCTGAGTTGGGAGGTTGAGATGTTTCGGCGCAGACTGGTGTTGCGTCGGGTTCGCGTACGGGCGACGGCTCTGCATCGTTGTTCTCTTCCCACCTCGGCTCCCTCGATTCGATGTATACCGGGGTGGGCCCGACCAGTTTCCCGAATTATTATAAGATCGGTTTTTATTTGATTGAGAGCCGGAAGGTCTCGGGTTAGTCTTTTTAATTTGTTGGCCCTATCGTTCAACTGCTTTTGCCGCTTTGATTTTTCAGAAAGTTTGTTTCCGAGCAGTGTCTCTTACAAAATCCTATATGACATGATGATTTTTTTTCTAGGTTCGGTGTGATGAGCTTAATACGGTTATTTGTATTTGTGGTGTGCAAATCTGAAAGTGAACGGCAGGCATTGCTAAGATGGTGAATAACGCTCCTCTTGTCATCCTCACTTAAGAGAATATCCATAGCTCTGTTAATAGCTGTTATGCCCGACCCGAGCTGTCAGTATCTTGTCTCTGTTCCTTGTAGAATCAGAGACGGCCGCTGATATTTCGACGTTAAGTTTAGGCGCTTCTTATCAGGAATTAAATACTCCTTTAACATTTTTTCTTTTTTATCTTTTGGCAAGTCTTTGACCAATAGAAGGAGCCACAATTTAGCTAATTTCTCGTGAATTTTTAAGCCAAACTCTGGAGTATCGCTGGTGGACCCATCGAGAGCTTCTAATAGTTCAGGATCCAATTCAGATTCCGCTGACTCACCAGTTGATACTTATTCTGTCCAAACCATCTCTAGGGCCGGTTGTTCTAATGTTTTATCTAACCCGGCCTCTGGTACAGTCTCTGGTTCCAGCACGGGTTCGGATTCCAGGGCTATATCGGGCCCCGGTATGGGCTCTGGTTCTACTATGGATGGAGCGGGACTCCATGGGTCTAACCCAGATTTATTAGCACTACCAACGCCTAAAACAAAAAGCTTTAATGATTTAGAGGCTAGGAGGAATAAGGCTCACGGCCTGCCCTGATGAAGGGTTTCGATTGAACGAACAAGGCTCACGGCCTGCCCTGATGAATCTTATTTTTTAACAAACAAGGCTCGCAGCCTGTTTTGATGATAAATACTTATTTTGTTTTTAATTACAGCGCAGTTACAGTTGCAACTAGGCTAATGAGACCCACGGTATACCCACCCACCGCCACGACAAGGCGGGCAACCATCGGGGGGCCGGTTTATTTCAACCTAACCTAACCTAACCTATTTAGAATTTCTTACCTACTGTCTTTGATTGACACGAGTACTGATGAAATAAAAAATGTAAATTATCGATCTCATTATACATATTATTAACTTTTAATATTTTTTATATTTTGATTTTGCAAGTTTTTATGTAACTAGTACCAGTAAAGGTTTTCATTAGAATTTGTAGAATTTGTGCACACTTTTCTAATCTAATAAGTATTTTAAATACATTAGCAGTATGGTAGATTTTATGTAACTTTAAATCAATTATATTGTGTTAGTTAAACTTTCAGAGATCTTATTTTGTAAGTAAACTTTGATCATTTTGCTTTTACCCGACTGGGTTATGTTTTTCGCGCGTATCTTGTATGTTTGTAAATTTATTTATTCCCACGTATCTTCGAAACGGCTGGAATCTGGATGGATTTCGACAATTGAGGTATCGTTAGATTTGTCTCAAAAACCCAGCGGCCTGTAAATAAAAAAGACAAAATGGCGGATTTTGGCGCCAAATTGTAAGTAGTTAAGAGTTTTGACTAGGATGTGGCAAAGTGACGTTGTTGTATTATGTTTCTTCCTTATATTTGTGTTATTTCGGTTCTTAATGTTTAATATTGGTAGAGTATTGACCATTGAGGCTGTGGCGGACCAATAAGCGCCACGATCCTGAATCGCAGTTCGAAGTTTTCTGAGGTCGGCACTCGCGATTTTACGTCCGTCCGTCTGTCTGTCCGCGCCTATAGCTTCTGTAAATACGAATATAAATAGATGAAATTTGGTATAGTCAATGACTGTGTATAGATCTCGGTTTTGGCATCATAAAATAATAATATTTTACATTTTAGGGGTTGCTCTCCAACATGTGAAGTGGGAATGACAAATATTTTTTTCCCCACACGACGGGTGTCTACCCACACACACCCGTCGTGTGGGGTATCACACACACACACACCTATCGTTAAATAGGTCTTTTAAAGTAAAGGCAAGATTTCATATATGATTTTTTTACAAACTCAACCATTTTCGAGAAATCGGCCTCCAAAGTGGTTTACAAATTGTTCCCCCCCCTGGCATTTCTGAACTATGAGACTTAGAAAATTGTAATTTTTTCGTGCTGATAGATTATGCTAAATACTCTATTTGCATACTACAGAAGCTGCGGGCCCGCAATCGCGGCGGGCGCGACTAAAAATAGCTCCGTGAGTTCTTAGCCTAAATATTCACGAACGTGTGGGCAACTTCAAAAAGCTTGCTTTTTTGTGCTGATCCAAAACTCCCTAGAAGCTTTCAGTAAAGCTTCTATCACTTTACTGAATCGACTGACTTGACTCATTGACTGCAATGACTATTTATTTGGACTTTGACTAGACTTGGGACTTGACGATTTAGAAATTCGATGTTGAAAATTTGAACGAAAATTCCATTTTCCCGCCTTTTTAACTTGACTTTTTAACTTGAAATGGTTTTAAGACGAACGCAATATAAAAAAAAAAGTAGTTCAATTTTTTTTTAACCGAACCTATAATAAGTAGGCTACGGCCTAACCGGTATCAAAATATAGGAAATTAATCGGGAATAATTACAACCATTTTAATTAAATAAATTCCTTTAAATCGACCAAGTCTGTGTTAGATAAACTAAAAAATCTAAAATAAAATAGGTAAATCATTAATCAAAAAAAACCCGGTTGCTTAGTTATTATTCTTTTTTTGCAGTTCAATCTTGTTTCGGGCTTTCAGATCAATCTTGTTTCGGTCTTTTATTGCATTGCTTAAGTAGGTATGTTTTTTTTCAGTCGGTTTTTTAAATATTTAATTAAAATAATAATAATTTATAAAGAATTTTAAAATAAATGGTCGTTAATTCTCCGTGTTTTTATTAAACTGTACCAAGTATTACCTAATTAATTAATAATAAAATTAAAAAAATACATAAAATGTTCTTATCTGAAAACATAATGACAACAACAGTATATCTATCACACCAGCTTTAAACTAAAACAACGTAACCAAGAGCATGTCAGGACCTAAGTAGTTAGGAGGGTTCCGTAACTATCAACATGCAATAGGTTTTCTTTGAATTAACTGAAAAATTTGAAACTTACAAGTTTCTGTCTCCTATAGCCAGATATGAAATATTGCCTTTCCTTTAAAATACCTATTCAACGATATGATATGATTTTTTTTACAAAGTTAACCATTTTCGAGTAATCGGCCTCCAAAGTGGTTTACAAATTGTTCCCTCCTCTGGCATTTCTGAACTATGAGACTTAGAAAATTCCAATTTTCCGTGCTGATAGATTATGCTAAATAGCATAATTATGCTAATTTAAACACGATGGGGTTAGAATGAAAAAATATTTTTCATTCCCACTTGCCATGTATGGAGCGCCACCCTTAAATATAAAATTATTTTATTTTCAAAAACGAAATCTATACACAGTCTTTAACTATACTAAATTTCATATATTTATATTCCTAATTACAGAAGCTAGAAGCGCGGACAGACAGCCAGACAGACGGACAGAGTGAAACTATAAGGGTTCCTTGAGTATTACGGAACCTTAAAAACCGAATCAAAACTGACCATTTGTTTAGAATCCACAATATCACAGACTGTATGTCTGTATGTATCACGAGTACTGATTACTATTTTCTGTTTTATGTATGTCTTGTGGAGTGGAGTCTGTGTGGAGTGCAGTTATTGAGCTGATGATGATGAGTTATAAGTTCTGTATCTATCACATCAGCTTTTAACTAAAAAACCAGATCAAAAACTGACTATTCTTCTAAAAGCTACGATATCACTGTGGCCTAGGAGCTGATGATGATTAGATTATTATTATTCTATTTTGTGTTTTTTTAATTTCCTATTTAATATTACTCATTATCACAAAATTTTATACGCGTTTTCCTTAGCGAGTGTCTTTTGTCAAGCAGTAAGCGAGCTGATGATGATGAGATATAGCTAAGATTTATTTCGATTATATCAGATTTTAATTTAAAAAAAAACCGCATCAAAATCTGTCCATTTGTTTAAAAGCAACGATGCCACAGGCACACGAGCCAGCACATTCGTGCCAAAACATGGCTCTCCCACTGCAGTATTATCTTCTTTATACTTCCGAAATTATATATAATTAATTAAATGTACTACTTTAAAATTTTTAAATTAAAATTAAATAATTTTAATTATTTATTATTTATCAAAGTTCAGATATTATAAGAAATATTTAGTGCAATGAATTACAAATATGATCATAAAAAATCGGTTGTCTGTAAAGTCTGTTTACTGACGATAGTTGAACGTGACAACGTCATAAGAAATGTAACGCCTCAGAGCGAGGTAACGCCGGTAACGCCGCATGAGTCATGTTTTTTGCGTGCGTGCAGCCGGCTCCATCGAATTATAAGATGTTGTCACGTCAAAAATACAATTACTATTATAATTTATGCGCACGCATACTTAATCATTCAAGAATCGAGACATTACGAGTATGTTTGTGTGAACGGTGGGCCCCCAACTGAAATCGGACGCAGTAGACGCAAAGGAATATCGCCTTAAGGGTGGTAAGCCGGATCTGTCCGCGACTGTACCTCCGGGCTCTCTCTAGCGTCTACTTCCGACATTTATATCAATTATATTTATAAACAGAGTGGAATTATTTGAAGCAATTACGCAATTACATAGGGTTACTTATTTAAAGATAAGCATGGAGGATTTTTTGGAGTTTCTGGATTACCTTTACGAAAATCCGTATAATTATACAGCGCGTATTGTGTCGAGGAATTTAAAAAACGATTTAGATTTAGAAAAGACACTGTGGTAGAAGTAATTTTACCTTTTTTGAACCTACCAATTCGTGAAAATAACAGGGGACTACTAATCCCACCCATTATACAATACACAATTACTTAAAGCGTTGCGAACACGACAATACGTATACGTATAAGTTAAACGAAGGGTTATAACATCATTCTGCCAAATTCGGATCGAATTTTAATGGTAACAATCGGGTGTTAACATAAAAAGTATATTTTTCTAATGAAGAAACAACTAATGATACAGGTGTTAATGCGAAGCGAACTGCGAGCGGCGCGGCGCGGCGGCGCTGTGTGCCAGAGATATACGAAATATTGTATAGATAATGCGTATACAATGTTATGAAATATACCTTTATCTCAGAACTGTCGGGTTTTTGAAACGAAGTTCCTTATCGCGCGTTGCGAAAGAGGGCTAGACGGAAAAAATTATAAATGTAACGTCACTTTTTGGTATAGTTGTAAGCCGTGCGGCGTGCGCGTGTTTCTCTGTCTCTCTCTCTCTCTCAATTATTACTAAAATTGAGCCTACTGATTAAGTTTATATTACATTATATTTGTTATTTATACATAAATATAAATATATATCTTCCAAAATAGGCTTAAATTCTTCATTACCAACTATATATTTATTTATATTATAATATATATATATAATAAATAATATATATATATATATATATATATATATATATTATAACTTCGTTCCATCCGGGTGTCCCTTGACACCTCTCAAGTTTTTTAATAGATGTGTCGAGTTGGTTTTAATTAATAAAAATTTATTAAAGCAAATGCTTTTCAGGCGGTGCGTCGCGCTGAGCGGGCGGCGGCGGCGGCGGCGGCCGGAGGAGAGACGCGGCGGAATATTGAGAGCGGACTAATGGGCTCGTGTGCGATGAATTATTTACGAGCATTGAATTAAAATGCCGTTTTGATGTTTATTGTCCATATTTAGAGTGGATTTTATGAGATAACGAGATTCAACGAGGAAATTATTCATCGGAGACTATAAGTCACGACACGACGCCGCGACGCCGCGACGTCGCGCGTCCTTGCTGCGGTGAGCGGTCTCAGGCGCGGCGTGGGAGTTAAAGATTACAGTAGGAATAGGGCGTTTACCGCTTCATGGAACCTATAGGTAATTTCTCTTTTTTCGTTAGGGTTGGGTTAGGTTATCAATGACACGGTGCTTTCGTAATAGAGACCTCGCACATCGCACCTCAGAGTTCAAACCAACAAAGATCACTGTATGGCCACTCGCCACTAGTTAACTTTATTTTTGGAAACTGATCGATTAAAAAGATTCGTTAAATAAGAAGAGGAAAATGAAATGATTAAACGAATAGCTCCCGAATATCGTAGACACACAATACACATGCTGTCGAAATCTCCGAATACGGCCCCGGGGGACATCGGCGCCGCTTCACGCAAACTCCGCTACAGCCCGCGCGCGAGAGTGCTGTGGCCACGTCTCATCACATCACATCAATAACGACTTGCGTAGTGACGTCCTCCGTCACTACGTGATGCGGACCGCGGTCCATGCTGAAACTGCTCGTTGACTTGGAACCGGAGTTTCGAGCTCACAACTCCGTGTTACATCAGCACACGTGACCGTACACATTAGTGTAGCGACTTGTAACTGGGTACCCTTATTTTTCACACAGAATACGGCGGGTTTTAATGATGTCCGTGCTAGCGGCGCGCGGCGCGCGCGTTGCGGTCACCAGCTGCTACAGCGGGCTCCACGTTATGTTACGAATTTCGACGACCTTCGATAACGATTTTTGAAATTTTACTTCGCTTAATTGGCGAGTGTAATATGTCTTGTAATAAATTAATAATTGTAAACTTTGTAGGAGTCTGTAGTAAAACTCCAGATCACACAAATAGTATATTTATTATAAAGTGTTCCCAGAAATATATTCGCAATAAATCACATATGAATTCTAGTTATAGTTATCGTAATAGTAGTCGTGTCTGGTCTTATTATGTATAATATAATTAGTTAATTAATTCTCGCAACAATAGTAATCATTATGTATGAACTTTGAGACTAGTGACTTACCAATAGGAACTGCTGAGGTCTACGCTGATACCAGAATTGCCCCTCAAAGGACTCAAACCCCTATTAAAACTATTTTATACTGAAAAACCTGAAAAACCTCTTTGAAGGAAGTCAAATATAACTTCCTCTTAGGAATAAATATAGTTTTATTTTAACAATACTAAAAAACCTAACACAATCTTAATAAATATAACATAATTCTACTAATAACATTTCTTATTTTTTACACATTCCATCTAATTAATACTAATTATCTGTCACTTCATCTAAAGATCCAACTGTCAATCAAATAAACTAAATAAAACGTATTAAACGTTGGAAAAATCATAATCCGAGCCAAATAATTATGCGATTATTATAGTTATTTAATTTGTGTGAAAACCCATAAAATTATAATGGAACTAAATAAATATGCGATAATTATTGCTATTAAATTTATATTCCAAATTTGCCATAATCATTCATTATATTTTTTATTTGAGCTAACAACTCAGTAGCTCTATAACTATGTACCTATGTCATCAACAGCTAGTTGCTAGTGGCTCTATGATATTGGCGGTTACAATGTTGGTTTAATGCTCTAAGGTTACAATATGACGCCACTGATTGAGTTTAAGGTTTTCCGAAGAAGAGTTTCGTTTTAAACGAGATTTCATAGAACCTTTTAGTATTTATTTTAAATTGTGACATTTTTGAGTTTTCTGTGTTTTGACGTTCTCATATAAAATTGTTGTATGAGTCGAGCATGAGTAGAGATTGTTTAGAAAATGATATGAATATGAATTGAGTATAGTTAGAATAGAGTTTAGTTTTGAGTCGAGAAAATGTGTAATATGGGGAAAATATAATAGGCATAGTAAGAGATGATATGAGTTTTTATTAAAGAGCTGATCTAATTTTGCTTAGTGTTATTAGCTAACAACTTACTTCAGATTTCAGAAGAAATGAAAGATTCCTGCAGCGACAGCGACACAGACTAATTGTTGTTTTGATCATGGGCGATTATCGTGGGCGATTATCGTGGGCGCATACCCTAATGGCGTAACGTAGAAAATACGCCAGTTGAAACTTTACAAAGATATTACGCGTATTGAAGAGGAAGAAAAGAGCTATCAGCTATATATATTGATTCTAGGCTCTATATATGCACTCAGCTACCGGACTTGTTAGCTCATAAATAGACAATAGAGAACGAGGGTGAGCGGGCGTTTATCCGTGAGTTATCGCACTGTTTTTGCAGGAAATTTTCATTAGCCATTACAAGGCGGGCACAGTTTAGTGCGCTGGGGACCAGCTCCAGCCTTCGACACGAGGCTTAGGTTCTATTTCCCGCCGACAGCGCCCTGGCGCGCCGCCAAATGAGCCCCAATAGATAACGGCGCTAACTCCGCCGCGGCGGGCGGGCGGCTGCGATACGGCGCGCGGCGCTCGCACCTTCCTCGGATGCCCCATATTCATATAATCATTCGACATCCATTTCGAAATAAAAGCAGGACTTGTGCATGACGTAGTAAGTACAGCCAGCATTGACTTATAAATTAATAGCGTATTTGAACTTTTAATACATCGATAGCCAGCTGGTTGCAAAACTGGATGATCTGACCTGTTCGGCCAAGGTTTTAATTTCGTCGGAAGTAATAGCAGAAGTATAATTAACTAATATAAAATGAAGTTCAGTTCGTAAGCTTAATATAAAAAAAAATTGTAAGTTGATATAAAAAAATATATTGATTGATCTTTTATCTTTTTAAGTAAAACTTCAACTATCAAAAATAAAATAAGTAATTTTTAACGTTTGACCACGTGATTAAACACGCACTCGTCAAACGTGACGTCATCTTTGTGTTCTTGTTCTTCTTTTTTTAAAACGTTTTTTAAATAAGTTAGTATACGTCATTAAAAAAAAATTGTACGTCATTTGTAGTTGTCAGTCGAAGTTCAGTGCAAGTTTTGTGCAGAATATCTGCGTTTCTCTTCGATAATAATAGCGTAGCACCATATAAAATGCATTTTAAAATAGTAAAACTACCAAAGTTCACATCAAGCATTCTAGGATTTGACATTTTTAGTGTGATTTGCTAGTTGACAGTTTGGCGGCTTTATAAATTATTTAAACTTTTATGCTAATTTGCAACCAAATGAAAGAAATCCACAAGAGGTCCAGATTGCAAAAATGTTATTATGAACAATTTGACATATTTTTAAAAACTTGGAAAATTCCCTATTGAGTCTGATCCAAGAAATAGGTCTGGTTGGGACTGTGTGCAAAATGTGCACGAGTTGATTCCTAGTAATGTTCTGAATGTAAGTACTTAATTGGTCCCGTCAAGCTGTTACCGTCACAAACATGCGTTTGTGTGCGTGTCACTTAAAGTTGTCAGTCGATGTGTGATTGCTCACTCGTCGCATTTACTTGAATCGGTGTTAACAAAATATTATTTTATATACTGGAGGATGTATTATTATATATACTAGAGGTCAATAGTAGTGGTAAAGTATAATAGTAGTATAATAGTGTCAATATCTTAGTGGTCGAAATTACTAACAACATTTTAGTGGGGCTTTGAGCGAACATGTGGCGTTGGATCACGAGTCACGACACACAAGATGCCGAGCGAGGGCACCGTCTGCAGCGTCGTGAGGAGATGAATTTCGTATGGGCGCCGCGACGCGACGTGTCAACAGCCGCGTCAGCTCGCTCGTCGCTCCACACAATACTAGGAACATGAGCTGGGCACGTTTGTGATAGACTCCTAAAGAATTTCCGCTAATCCTGTCCTATATATTGTACTTTATTTCCTAAGAAATTTCTAGTTATTTATGATAGAATCCGATTCCACAGCATGATCGATTCTTCAGATATGCCATCCGTGTCGACTGAGCGACCCATTCCCGTGATCAGAAGTAAAAACACAGCTGGAACGAATACAAAGAAGTCAGCAAAAAAGTAACAAATTTCTATTAACTTCTTTCTTGTTTTATCTATGCTGATTTGTAGTTACCTGCGTGTTGGTTCTGCTTCCTTAATCATGCATTAATTATTACAGTTTTGTTACAGCTAATCTTTCTCTGTTGGGTATTTACATGCTGTCCTGTGTTGTCTTACTTTATTATTCTTGTATTTTAACTAGATTTATATCCTATATTGAGTGTAAATGTAGGTAATTTTAGCCACATAATCAACTATTTTGTGTACCGCTTTGTTGTAACATAGAACTATTTTTTATTTTATTCTGATTTCCGTATGGCTTTGACAGTTGTCACCTGCCATTGTTGACATGTCAAAGTATGACGGATGTCAGTCGAGTGTATTCCGTTTTACGTTGCATTAATTTACATGCTCAGTTAATTGTTTTTTTTCTTTCTGTTGTTTTGTCTTGACTACCTGGTTTTTTGTGTAATAGCGCTTAATTGGTACATGTTTAAGTAACTGTACTTAACACTGTAGGAATGAGGTGTTTTTAGAAGCATAGCTAAATTATAATAATATAAAGTATACATGTTATTTATTTATTATTATTAAACTATAATATTAAATTATGTATATATATTTATATTTTTAAATATTCACTATTTTTGTATTTTTACATAAAATTATTATAATGAATAACAGATCTGAGTTTCTGACACTTCATTTGGTAACTTTTTTTCTGTTTCTTCTGTATGTAGTGATGAGAGTTTTTAAGTCCTTCATACCCCACTAAGGTATACTATTTTAAATGACTTTTCTTCAGTTAAAAAATGTTTAAGGCCGTCCATATCAATGCGCAGAGCATTCCGGCTCATTATCCTGATATGCTGACATCCTTGCGATTTATTTGCGTTCTGACATTCCTTTCAGATGTCAGTTCCTGATAACAGTTCGTCAGCATAGCCTCCACCATCCGACGGACTGGATATTTGCTCATTGAGATTGAAGCAGCTTTTAGTTGTAAAATACTTCTGGGCGTGTTCCACTGTCCATCATTGCATCATAACTACTTTTCATCTTTTGCGCATTTACTTGAATAAATAAGATGATGGTAGATAAAAACTCTTAAGTCTATTTTAGACTACTATAACATGAGTTTACTGCCACGTAACCCAACACACTCTTCTCCTGGTTGCTGTCCTTCCTTTCTGGATCTCATTATCGTATCATCGCCAAGTTCTGTAACCAAACAGGGCCAGAGTTCAGCAGAAATATTTTCTTACCACCACCTTATATATGTTGCCTTTAACGTTCGCATACCTAAACCTATGAGTATCGCGATAAATATATTAAATTAAGAAACGAGAATGGCGATCCAGCGAAAACATGGAAATTTCTAAAATCTCTCGGTATTAGCAAAAATTTCAATCTAAATGATTCCTGAAATATTGACACTAACTTACTAAATAAACACTTTACATGTAAACATAAACCCGGCCATTAAATTACAAACCCTTGGTAAAATTTCACTGATCCTAATTTCAAACTCCGAGCCTTTCTCTTTAGCTTCATTTCGGTTAAAAGACACATCTTTACGATAGCCTCGAATTCCGTTGGTGATGATAGCAACAGTCGCAGAATGATTATCCTGATTCTTGACATAATTGCACCTATCCTTTTACATATTTTCAATTTCTGCGTATCAACTTGCTCCTTTCCTGATAACTGGAAATCTGCTCACAAAATCCCCTTGCCTAAATCCTGTCGTCCAATTTTTTTTTCTGGTTTCCGCCCAATATCAATTCTTCCTTTCCTATCTAAAATTTTGGAGTGTCTCTTCCATCATCAACTCAACAGATATATTACGCTCAACTATCTCCTTAGTACGTATCAATCTGGATTCCGCTCAGGTCACAGTACCACTACAGCCTTAGTCAAGGTGGCAGACGATATTCGGTCTGGCATGGACAAGAAGCTCACCATCCTAACTCTACTTGACTTCAGCGACGCATTTAATTCTATGGACCATATATCCTCATTAGTCTATTGGCGTCTTTTAACCTCTCACCTTCTGTGATTCGACTACTTTGGAGTTACTATGTGGGTCGTAATTACGGCAGAGAGTTAAAATTTCTGAATCTTTTTCTGACTGGACCAATACTACTGCCGGCGTATGGGATAAAATACCGCCTCAAGGCGGTATTTTATCCCCATTACTCTTTGCCTTGTTTATAAATTTCATTACTCTATTTATTTCTGCTTCTTTTCATTTATATGCAGATGATTTGCAAATTTATACGCAGTCAACTCTGGGTGCAATGCCTGCGGTGGTGGGTATTATAAACAGGGACTTATCGTCTATATGTGGTTGGAGCAAGGAACATGGACTTCTCATTTACCCCTTTAAGTTATCTCAGTTAATAATACTTGGCAGTCCGGGGCTGATCTCCAGAATTGTATATGTAATACTTTACCGTCGGTGTCCATCGGTATAAGAATACCATATAGTAAGGTTGTAAAGAATCTTGGTGTGTACTTTGACGAGCTCCCTTAAGCGACTTCGGTATGTTCTGCCGGTACCTACTAAGGTGGCCTTAGCTGAATCGTTCTTTCTTTCCCTTCTTGATTACACGGACGTTTACTTCATTAACTTGACCGAAGATCAACTAAACAAACTTGAGCGACTCCAGAATCTGTCTCTGAGGTTCATCTTTGCCTTGCGCAAATTTGACCGTATATTTGAGTTCCGTAACAAGCTCAAGTGGTTACCAATTCGCTTTCGCCGTAATGCTCGCGTACTTTCCCTCCTTTACTTCATCCTATTTGATCCCAACAGCCCTCAATATCTAAAGGAAACCTACAGCTTTCGTTACTCCGACAGGCAAGAGCTGCGGTCCTCTACAAATCTCCTTCTTGATATCTCCACCCACGACACTAAGGCCCGTATTAATAAAGCATTGTTATCGCTAAGACTATTAATATCTAATATTAATATCTAAGGACGCTTCATACCACGTCAATCTGGTCCTGTGGAAAGTTCTCGAAGAACTTGTGTTCCGGGTACCAGACAACGGACATATATTTAATACTTTTATATTATACACATATTTAAGATTTTTATTATTTGATTTGTATTACTAGAATAAAAGTCAAAACAAAAGTGGCTTGATTTGACACTTTACAACAGGACTATTTTTTCGCTGTCCAAAAAACAATCCTCATTGTATGATTCCTACAATTCCTCGCCCTATCGACCTTAAATATGTTCTGTGTTTTGTAAATACTCCTTTTAATGAAACTTTATGTACATAATTTAAAAACGTTATTTCATTAGTTCTTTGTCGTGTAGATGAAGCTTAAAAGTTGAGTAAGTAATGTACGGTGTCATAAATCACACCGTAGTATTTTTCACTTCACAGTGCATTTTACCGTCAGTACGCGTTCATAATTAGCAAGCACCGCGCGTGCTCCTCTAGCACTTTTATAGCATATATCAATCTTATGTGGGACAATTAATAAAATCTTTATGTTCGGGAACAAATTTGGTTTTATTAGCCAAACCCCCACATGATATGGTCCTTCGAGCTTTGTGACCTTCCGCGATTTGGCCAAAGCAGGAACATTCGCGAGTGAGGACTATCAGTGACTATCAGAAAATCAGTTCGGTAAAATCAGAAGACAGTACAGTAGTGGTGTAGTGGTAATAAGCAATCTAGCAGAGCAGTGGTAAAGTGAAATAGCACAATAGTGTAGCAGAATAGCAGTATAACAGAACAGCAGTACTGTGGAGTAGCATAGCAGTGTAGCAGATCGGTGGTTTAGTGATATAATAGAACAGTTTCTCGCGAATCAGTGTTGTGGTAGTGGAAGACGAGCATCAGCAGCAGCAGTATTCAGCATAGCAGTGTGGTTCCTATCTGCAAACAGCAGACAGCAGCATCAACATTAGCATCGCTTCAGCATCTCATCAGCAGACCATCACGCTCTTCAGGGCGTGAGCAGCAGCAGCAGAAAGGTTCCCGAGCAATCAAGTAAGATCTTTCCATTTTTTCACTTTGAGCAATAAGTTACCATAATGGAGGATATTTACGAAAATCAAGAGCAGTTAGTAGGTGCGATAGAGAAGTTGCTTGCGTCTTTCAAGAAGACGGGGCAAGATCGTAGGACAGTAGATTACGTTAAGCGGAAGTTACAAACCCTTGACGAATATTGGGAAGAATTTAAGCAGAATCGACAGCAATTAGCAGGATACGTAGATGAAAATTCTGAGCCTATGAAAAGTTTCAACGAACGGGCTACCAGAAACTACGAGATCACGAAGTTAACTTTGCAGCAGTATCTCTTGCAGGTGGCTTCACCAGCAGTAGCACACCCAGAGGGTAAGGTTCTTGAGGTCCCAAGTCGTGGAGCAAGCCCGTTACCTATCCCTGGTCCGTCAACAGCAGCATCAGCAGAACGGGTGTCGAGGACAATCTCCCAAGGAGTCGACAGCAAAACAGCAGAAATGTTACGTAAGCAGATGACGAACTTTAAAGCATTTTCACGAACGGTAAGCAACATTGACCTGGAAGCATTAACACAAAAGTGGCAGTTTGAAGACACGGTGCAGCAGTTACAGATGAGATGGACAGCAATCGACGCTCAGCATTGGGAGCTCGATAATGAATTAAACGGGTCTAACCTAGAGTACGAAAAGCAATTTACAGCACATCAGAAGAAATTTAACTTCATCAAGGAGAGCATTAACAAAAAAGTGTGGTCAACGTCCCATAGGGAAAAATCAACCCCTAAATTAGATATCCCTACATTTAGCGGTAATTATCATCAATGGATGTCATTCCAAGATTTATTCATTGAGGCCATTCATAACAATCCCTCACTGTCTCAGGCCCAAAAAATGCAGTTTTAAGGAGTAAATTAACAGGCAAGCTAAAAGGCTCATACAACATGTTACGGGTGAAATTAAAATAAAAGAGGTTTTTCCCGTGACAATATATATTAAAAGAATTATAAAGGCGTGGGCAGAAGGCCGAGCGATCTGGTTTAGCTTCTTTGGTGTCTTTGGGTATCCAAGGGGCTTAAAACCACGTGGGAACTTAGCTGAGTCCAGGAGCACGTGACGAACTGGGACTGCAACCTCTGGTAGCGTCTATCAGTCACCGCTACGTCCGATCGTCTTCGATAGATCGTCCAAGGGTGCAGCCTGATTCCCAATTCAGTTGTCCAGTCCGGAATATCTAGTGGCCTCAGAAATCCGGTAGTAGGAAAATAGCCAATCGTCCTTGATTAGCCTTTATCCGGTATATAGATAGCGGTGCTTGTGCCCGAAACGAAGCTCCCTGAAAAATTCACGATGAACGTGTAGGTAGGAGTCCCGTCCCACAGCTAGTGTGATTTTAACCCCAAACGATCAAAAATCACGGGCTGTGTGGCCATTACAATATATTAGATGATATACAGAATAATTAAGGCATGGATACAAATATCCTAATATTTCAACAATGCAAGAACATAAAATGAAACTACAAATGATAGCACGTGGTATGGCTAATCAAATAATTGACAACTAATTTTACTGAGATCATAGTTTACATGAAAGAATAATGCGTTTTAATACAAGCGTGATTTTCCAAATATTCACAACACAGATATTTAAAATTACTCACCGTGAACACGGGGTTAAAATATAATTATTATAAACTAGTACCTAGAAAAACTTGAACAATAAAATTCGGCAGGAGAAAAAAGGGCGCTGTCATGTCGCGACAACCCTTATATACTCCTCCTGACATTGTTTTTTTTTAAACTGACAATTAGCGGTAATGCGTAATCCAGATGCCACAATAAAGAAATATTAGAGATGAAGCTCTAGTTAGAAGCATTTGCCAATAGATGGCGTTGTCTAGCACAAATTAGCTATTATTAAATCAACAACTGCTAATAGATGACGCTATACGCATCGTTGTTAGCTATAACAATACGTTAAAAAATGTAGCTATGCTACAAACATTTACAAATTACATCGGCTAATTATAATATATCTTGGGAAATTCTTGACCACGGGTTAACAACAATAAAAGGCTCATATTCACTTCGCACGTCAACATATTGCTAGGGCTGCCAACCATTCAGCAGCGCAACTTAAAAAATTACACAACACAACTAAAGAATGTTTGAATGCACTAAAGAACCTGGGAGTCAATATAAGCTGACTGACTGATAGACTATTTATTGGTCCACCTGTTAGGGCAAAAATTGGACAGTGAGTCGTATACAGAATATTTGGAATCAGTTAAGAATCCTCGAGAATTGCCAATTCTAGAGGAAATCGTGAATTTTTTGGAAACGAAATTCACTGTGCTCGAATCATCGCGCAGAAAACAAGAGCAGGGCGTATTTAAGCAACCAACATTATCGAATCAGCAGCAGAATTTTTCGCATCAACGAAGACTTCCTCCGAGCAACTTTAAATCTAGCAACAATAATTTTTATTTTAATCATAAGTCAAAATTTAAGGCTTTGCATGCAACCAAGATAATTTGCGGACTTTGCAAAGGCGAACATGGTTTATTCAATTGTTCAAGGTTTCAAGAAATGCCATGCGATCAGAAATTGAAAACCGTAAGCCGGTTGCGTTATTGTGTGAATTGTTTATACGAACACGATACTAAATAATGTTTTTCCAGTAAAAGGTGTCGCTTATGCGCAGGGTTTCACAATAGTTTATTGCACGATGCATGCACAAAACCCAAAACCAGCACTTCTTCGAACCATGTGGCGAAGGCCCACCACGTGTCTCAACCCAACACGTGTGAGGTCTTACTAGCAACGGCAATGGTTGGTGTGAAAGCAGCAAATGGAGATCAGCATCATCTTAGAGCCCTCATAGATTCGGGTTCTCAAATTTCAGTTATTACAGAGAGAGCAGCGCAGATTTTAGGATTAAAACGACGTGGGTGCAAGGTCACTATTTTCGGCGTCGGCGAGCATGAAAGCAGTAGCAAAGGAATGCTTACTATACAATGCTCAAATGCTCAATGCTAAAATCATTGCATAATAATTTCACATTTAGCATAGACGTCATCATCATGAGCAATCTTATCAAAAATCTTCCAAATGTAAATTTATCTAAGCCTTCATGGTCATACATCGAAAACATTAATTTAGCATATACATATAGATCCAAAATATGATATAAAACGTCCGGTAGACTTACTTTTAGGAGCAGATGTCTACTCCAAAATTTTATTGGATGGTATTTTGAGAGGTCCGACTAGCGAGGAACCCATAGCACAGCAGACTTATCTTGGCTGGATCCTCTGCGGCTCCGTCAAATCATGTCAGTGCAACGTCATGTTACATAACAATTATGACGACTTGCAAAGATTCTGGGAATGCAAAGACATTTCCCAAGAAAAGGAGATGACGTCAGAAGATGAATTTTGTCTTAAATATTTTTCTAAAACGACTAGAAGGTTGGAGGATGGAAGATTTGAGGTGCGCTTACCTATCATAGAAGAATTGAAGCATAAATTAGGGTCATCAAAAACTACAGCATTAGCACAGTATCAGAGTTTAGAAAGAAGATTGCATCGAAATACAGCATTAGCAAATGACTATAAAAAGTTCATGCAGGAGTACATGGACTTAGGTCATATGGAACGATCAGCATCTGAAAGAAAAATAGAGTTCTACTTACCTCATCATGGAGTCATCCGAGACAGCTCCACTACAACGAAGCTACGCGTAGTATTCAACGCATCAGCAAAGTCTTCGAGTGGATATAGCTTAAATGATATAATGTGCAAGGGGCCCAATCTTCAGCAGGATCTACAGCAGATAATTTTGAAATGGCGCCAGTTTACATTTGCTTATACAGTAGACATCGAAAAGATGTACAGGCAAATTTGGGGTTTTCCCGAAGATCAAGCATATCAGAAGGTATTTTGGCGGGAGTCTAAAGACCAACCCGTGCAAGCGTATCAATTAAAAACAGTAACATACGGAGAAAAGGCAGCAAGTTTCTTAGCAATAAATTGTTTAAAGCAGTTAGCAGCAGAAGAGAAGAACAAGTGTCCAGAGGCAGCGAAAGAAGTAGAAGAAAGCTTCTTCGTAGACGACTTTTGTGGAGGTCATCATACTTTACAGCAGAGCAAGCAATAACAAGCAGATTTAATTGAGCTTCTAAAATTATGAGGTTTTAATTTACGAAACTGGAAGTCAAATGACCAGCAACTTCTAGCAGATTTATATACAGAGCAGTCTGACAAGCAGACGTACGAATTTGAGCATATAGAGTCGACGAAAACCTTTGGTCTAAGCTGGGATCCCCAAGGTGACGTGCTTACATTTCAATGAAAAATAGAATATTCTGAAGCAGAACCAACTAAGAGGTCTTTATTGTCCGAAATATCGAGCTTATACGACCCCTTAGGTTGGCTTACGCCATTGAGCACGACACTGAAATTATTATTTCAAAATGTGTGGTTATCGATAATAGAATGGGATGATAATCTCCCGCAGAATATTAAAACAAAATGGTTAGATTTACGCCAAGAGTTACAAAATATAGACACATTTAAAATACAACGGTGGATCGGGACTTCTAAAAACAACAAGCTCGAGTTTCATGGATTTTCCGACGCCTCTAGCAAAGCATTTTCGGCAGTAATTTACTGTAAGGTCATAAAAAATGGCAAATCATCAGTATCATTATTAGCAGCCAAAGCAAGACTCGCACCATCAAGCAAAGTTCAGACCATCCCTAGGTTGGAATTAATGGGAGTTGAACTATTATCAAAATTGATGAGCAAGGTTCAAAAATGTTTACATCAATACAAAGCAGAAGTGTATGGCTGGACAGATTCTACAGCAGTTTTAGGATGGATACAGGGAGACCCATCACGATGGAAAACATTTATATCCAATCGAGTCAGAGCAATAACGCAAGTAATACCAAGATCATGTTGGCACTACGTTAAAACTGACGAAAACCCGTCTGATTCAGCTAGTCGCGGCTTAAACGTGACTCAGCTAAAAAAGATAAGCTTCTTAAAAAAGATAAGCTATGGTGGAACGGCCCATCATGGTTGCCGTCATTAACAGTTAAAGAGCCAACATTATACGAGACTATATTAGAGCTAAAAAATCAATACAAACAATCTAATACTATTATAATTCATATGGATCCTCAAGCATTAAACATCATCGAACAATTATTAAATAAGCATAGCAACATAACTCGAGTTATTCGCATACTTGCATGGATATTACGAGTAACAAAGCGCAAACAACGCCGCGAAGGGTATCTCACATTACGAGAATTACAATACGCAAAAAGCTTATTGTAAGGAATGTACAGCTGGAGCACTTTAATGAAGAAATTAAACTATTATCAAATAAAAGACCGTTACCATCAAAAAGCAAAATTTTAATTTTAAATCCGATTTTAAACGACGACAAAATTTTACGAGTTGGTGGCCGTCTCAATAACGCGAGTGTAAGTACCGAAATAAAAAATCCCATCATCATACCTTACGAAAGTCGACTTACAATTTTACTGATACAACAAGCACATGAACTAACATTCCATGGCGGTCCACGAATTATATTGGCCAATCTTAGACAAAGGTATTGGATCATTGGTGGTATAAGAGCAACCAAAAAGCGTATCAGAAAGTGCGTGACCTGTAGGAAAAACACACCTATTTTAGGTCAGCAGCTCATGGGCTATCTTTCTACAGCACGTGTTAACCAGAGGCCAGCATTTTATAACACCGGTGTAGATTTTACAGGATACATCGATGTAAAAGCAAATAAAGGTCGAGGTATCAAAACCATGAAAGGATACATAGCATTATTCATTTGCATGGTCACGAAAGCAGTACATATAGAAATAGTATCAGACCTCACGAGTTCAGCATTTTTTGCGGCTCTCAGTAGAATGGCAGCTCGTCGCGGCACGCCTCGTCACATCTTCAGTGACAATGGCACTATTTTGTAGGAGCAAACAGATTGTTGCAGGAGCAATTTCAGAACATTTTCGATGATAACACTTTAGGAGAGATAGCAAGCATGAATATCACTTGGCATTTCAATGTAGCGAAATGGTGCCAAGCATCAGGTTTATGGGAAAGAAATATAAGAAGTTTAAAGCATTATTTTAAAAGGGTTGTGGGTGAGCAAAAACTTACATATGAGGAATACGCTACCCTATTAGCAAAGATAGAAGCAATCTTAAACTCTAGGCCCCTCTGCGCGCTCATAGACGACCCAGAGGACTTAGACTATTTGACACCAGCACACTTTCTAGTCGGCAGAGCAGAGTTAACTATCATAGAAACAGAGCAGGATGCTAGGTCAAGATGGTATTTAATATCAAAAATATATTTCGATTTGTGGAAGAGATGGAGGATCGAATATATGACTCAGCTCTCAGTAAGATCGAAATGGTTAAGAGCAGGAAATAATCTTCAAGTTGGCGATTTAGTCACTATTCAGGACGAGAATATGCCCCCCGGCAAATGGCTCATGGGGAGGGTATTGGTGCAGCATCCCGGAGAGGACGGATTGGTTCGTGCCGTCACTCTGAAAAACAAAAAACGGAATTATCAAAAGGCCAGTAGTTAAATTATCATTGTTACCTATCTCGAACGCAGCAAGCAGCGACCGTGAAGAAGAATCTGAGGCACAAAAAGAAGAGAAAAAACAAAGAAAACCTATCAAGCAGAGTAGTTTCACGTCCATGGCGATAGCATTTATATTATTTATGTCGATTGTGACGACTTCTTATGCAGCTAAAAATTTACCTAGCAACATGCCTAAATATTTCGACTATACCGGAAGTGCAAAGATCATTCGGGATAAGTGGACTCTCATAGCATACTACAATATATCTCCGTACTGGGAAGGATTCACCGCAGCAAAAAAGTTCATTAATTATACAGATATAATATGTAGTTATATTCCCGACTATGACTATTGTTCAACAATTACGCTACAATTACAGCACGAGTTCGAGGAACTGGATCACTACAATCGTTTGTTATTAAATCAGCGTTTTAAGGTGCGTGCGAGGAAGCGCCGGGCGCTTATCAATGGTGTCGGTTACGCCGCCAACTATCTGTAGTATCGGAGTATTAGACGAGAGATTTGCGGAACAGTATAGGAACGACATCGAGCTTATCAGACAGAATGAGCATCACCTTAACAACTTGATACAGAATCAAACATCAGTCGTCGAGGCACAATACAATTTACTGTAACGCACAGAACAATCGATTCAACTTCAGCATAAATCCATAAATAACCATCTTGAAGATTTGTATAATTTTACTAATTCTCTCAAGTCGGAACATATTCAGATTTAGGACATTCAACATTTTTTATTGTCGTCATTCACGGCGATGAACTTATTTCAAAACCTGAAAAGAATTCAGGACACAATTTTAGATACCATCACAGATATTTCACATGGCAAGTTTAATATGCATTTATTAACTCCGGAACAAATTAAAAGCGAATTACAATTCATAGGGAGTCATTTGACAAAAGATATCACGTTACCCATTGACAACATACAAACAGACTTACGGAACCTTTACAGTTTACTTAGAATTAAAGCAAGAATGTTAAAGGATTATTTTATATTCGAAATATCGTTTCCATTAACTAATAGAGAAGCATACAACGTTTACCAAATTAATTCGATTCCTAAGCAGATAGCAGGAAATGCGATAATAATAATATTTATGTTCAGGAACACATTTGGTTTTATTAGCCAAACCCCCACAAGTAATCTCAATAACATTATCAACCAATACGGTCTTGAGATCATACTATGAATTAAATACCATCTTGAGAAGCTAATCGTTAATTGAGACCGTCTCTGCCAAGAAAGGTCTTGAAAACGAGTTTGAGAACGGTTTATTAATACGGGCCTAAGTATTACCACTCCTCATACCACGTAAAGTCCGTCCTACTCTGGAACTCTCTCCCTACCCGAATAAGACAAAATAATATGCATATAGAGTTAAATATATTCTTATTATAACGTTAATTATTTTTATTACTTATATTATTATTATATAATTTATTGTATATGTATTATTGTGTATGTATGTATTTAGTTTTATTTTTTGCTTATAGTATGAATTTTGAAAAATCCCTGAAAGAAAGAAACAAATTGATGAAAGAAGGTTGTCTTTCAAAGGTTGTCTGGAAGAAATTACTATCTAGAAATAAGGCCGCCTTTTTGTACTATCGTAGTGTTCTTAGTATTGTCTATATTTGTGTGTATGTATCACAATAAAGTATATTTTCATTTCATTTTCATAGAAATCTGAAGTATTATTCATTTACGACTTACAAGGCTTTTAATTGAGCGTAAATTTAACATCTGCAATTGTAAATTGAAACATATAGAATGTTGTATTACTAAGCTGTTGCAGAGTTTTATCGAATATTTCATGGCGGAGTCATTTTGAACGAACATTTTGGGCGACCCATAACAATAAACTATTTTTAATGGGTACATAAAAATAAATTCCACTTTAGCAATAACTCCTAAACGCCGCTGCGGTTGACAAAACTGTTGAAATAACCGGCAGCTGGCGACAGAAGACCAGGCCTCCTCCACAGTCCACTTCCTCCGCGAGCCGATCACGCACACGTGTGCGCTCGGACTACCGACCGGTAAATAATAATGCTTTTTCGGTTCTATTATCAATTAGTGTGTGTAGTGTATGACTGTGTATGTAAGCATAGATATCATACTGTCTCGAGTGCTCTAGCCACAGATGACACTTGACGTGTCATTGTGACAGTTTAGACGTCAGTCATCATGTGGCTGCCAAGCTAGCAGGACGCGTGTAGCTGGGTATTCGCGAGCCAATATAAATGCGCGTTATCGTGCGATAGCGGAATCCTACAGTATTTATTATTAGTTATTAGATAACACTATCTCCCTAGAGGGTCAAGCGTTAATGTCGAAACACGAGCTGCTCGAAGTGCTCGATAACATCTAGTAGTCAGTGCGCCGCGCTTCTGAGCACACGCCGGCCACGACATGTCAAAGGTAGCTGTGGTCACCGGCTCCAACAAGGGCATCGGCCTTGCGATCGTGAAGGGCCTGTGCCAGAGATTCCAGGGCGTCGTGTACCTGACCTCCAGGGATGAGGCCCGAGGGCGGCAGGCGGTCACCGAGCTGCGGAAGCTCGGCCTGAGCCCCGAGTACCACCAGCTGGACGTCGGCGACAGGTGGAGCGTTGAGACGTTCCGCGACCACCTCCGGGCCACCCGAGGGGGCGTGGACCTGCTTGTCAACAACGCTGCGATTGTCGAGGACCTGAAGGGTGGGAACGCCTCCTACGAGACTTGCAAACGGGTCATCGACATCAACTACGGGGGGGTCGTCAACATGCAGGAGCTCATCTACCCGCTGGTGAGGGACAGCGGGCGGATCCTCAACATCTCCAGCGACTGCGGGCACCTATCGAATATAAGGAACGAGTACTGGATTGAGCGACTCTCGAGGCGCGACCTGACCCAGGCAGACGTGGAGGAGTTCGTGCAGTGGTTTCTGGAGGCGAAGCACGTCGGCACGTTCCAGGCGAAGGACATCGCGGACGGCGCGACGTTGGCGGCGTACCGCGTGTCCAAGGTGGCGGTGAGCGCGCTGACTGCGGTGCAGCAGCGGGCGCTGGCGGCGCGCAGCGAGCGCGTGGCCAGCATGCATCCGGGCTTGGTGCGCACCGACATGACGGGGGGCACGGGCTTCCTCAGTGAGGACGAGGCCGCCACGACGCCGCTGAGGCTGCTGCTGGAGGCCCCCGCGCCGCCCGCTGCATACGTCTGGTACGACGGCCGTGTGCTCGACTGGTACGACCACAGAGCGAACTACTACTTCAAATATTCTACTCTGGGGCGCTGATTCTTGATGCTGGTGAATATATATGAACATGTAAAATTTTTGTTTAAACTGTTAAAACTCATATTTTAATATTTGCGACTATATTTCGCCGGGGATTTGCCGCCGCTAATCAGCTGATACAATGGTATAAATACTTGTTATCAGTTGCCAAAATGAATTATTTCACAGATAATAATATTAAGTCTTATCTTTTACATCCGACTTTACATAACATTGTGATTACAGTCAATTATTATTTTTCATACAACTAGAAAAAATTGCAAACGAGAAAGTTGCAGTAGGACAGCGTAAAACAATCGCACTGTTTGTTTGTGTTTTTATTCAATTTTATATAAAGCTATTTCCAATTAAATGTGGCACTCCCATGCCGAGCTCTCCAGGGATGCCGCAACATACAGCAGCTGTACCTGCCTCAGAAGAAACCGAGATCGTGTGGCAACTGGCGCGGAGAGCGATATTGTATATGGCAAAATGTTATATTATGGTTATATATAATTATAACAATAATTTTGATTATTATTAATATCAGTCGTATTATTATAGTTATAATATAATATACTTATTTTCAACATTGTGCAGTGCATATGTCCGTTGTTATCTCTCAATCTCTCGTCAACAACTACACTACAACTAGCCTTGTGAAAGGTCGCAGTGACTATGGTACATAGCACCCGATAAAAAGTCTAAAATTTCAATAATTTTAGGTAATAGGGATAGAGCTCGGCGTCGAAAAATAAAGGTCATCGCGAACAAGCATTGGACCACTGCAGATCGCTAGGGGCCCGAAAGTTAAATATAAAATCGTCGGTCTGGCGGTTCTAAGCCTGGCAGATTTGTTTTGTTGACCAAAATGTGTGAAGATTTTTTGAGTAAAAATAGGTCTCAAGGAACAAGAAAACTGTTTCGATACACGGCTGCGCGCCAACTAGAAACCGATAAAAATGAAAGTCTGGCAGATCTACTCTTAACCAGTTTCCAGCCAGACCGCCCTGAACGGGTAAGAATTTTGAGTAAAAAAAGGTCATAGGGAACAAGGTCAAGTTATACTTAAAACTGTTCGTCTCCTAATCCTCTTTCGAAAATTGTCGGTCTGGCATGCTCAAACCTGGCCAAAACTCAGCCAGACTGACCAAAAAGTTACCTCCTGTGATGCTCTGAATTACTTATTATTAACCTATGTAAATAATTAGTAATTTGCACTTAATGAAGCGTAATATGAATAGGTTTGTATGTATTCTTTCCGAATTTAAAACTTGCTACCTCATATTGCTACCACTCGATCCTCCATCTTGAAAAAATGGCGATATCTTTCAATATTTTGGGTATATCTCTTTATATACATACTTTACGATAAAGATATGTTATAGAAATATTAAGTAAATACAATTTTCTACAATTTATTATCTAAGAATTATTGTGTCAAATTCATAGTTTTAGCGCTGCAGAGTCTTAGAAAGAGAATTTATTAAGGTTGTAGATATGTTTTTTAATCAACTATTCTTTAAGCCCTTTCAAATTATACCCATATCGAGAAGTTTGTAAATAAACTTAAAGACCGCCATTTTATGACGGCCGCCATTTTGCATTCACAATCATATTTAATGCAGCAAATTTTAGTGTCAATAAAACCAAAATTATATTATGTACTAAATATCAGATTAGACTGTCAAAGATAAAGGGGTCAAATTTCTATTTGAAAGTTGACTGCTTACAAAATTGGGAGGTTTGCAAACTTTGGAACTTTGTTTCTTATAAAATTGATTTTATTAGACTAAAATATAAAAATAAAGCGTCACAAAAATTCAAATTTTGTAATTTTTGGTACACAGAAAATATTTTTCACTAATGTTAATTTTAATTAGTATAAGATTTTAGCTTAGTGTACTTTTGGTATTATTGCTACTAAAATTTGGTATATTCAATATGATTGTTAATTCTAAATGGCCGCCGTCATAAATTGGCGGTCTTTATAATTATTTACAAACTTCTCTATATGGATATCATCTGAAAGCCCATAAAAAATAAAATTTAGTTGATTATAAAATATCACCAACACAAATTAAAATTGTCCCTATATAACTCTGCAGCACTAAAACTATAAATTTGACAAATAACTGCTCATAAAATAAATTGTAGAAAATTGTATTTAATTCAACTTTGTAGAATATACTTTTATCGTAAAATGTGTAACTAAAGAGATATTGCCAAAAAATTTAAAGACATCGCCATTTTTTCGTGATGGCGGATCGAGTGGTAGCAAAATGAGGTGGAAAATTTTAAATTCGTTAAGAATACATACAAATCTATCAAAATCACGCTTTATTAAGTCCAAATTACTCATTATTTATCTATTAGTAAGCGTGATGCTGAGGAGGTAGCTTTATCCCGGTCTGGTTGAGTTTTGGGTACGTTTGAGCAAGCCAGACCGACGGTTTTCAAAAGAGGATTAGGAGACGAACAGATCGACGTACAACTTGACCTTTTTACCTATTACCTTTTTTTACTGCAAATTCTTACACGTTCATGGGGGGTCTAGCTGGAAACTGGTCAAGAGTACGACTGCCAGACTCGCATTTTTATCGGTTTCTAGTTGGCTCGCAGCCGTGTATCGAAACAGTTTTCTTGTGCCTTATGACCTTTTTTTATTAGAAAAATCTTCACACATTTTGGTCCATAAAAAAAAAACTGCTAGGTTTAGAACTGCCAGACCGACGGTTTTATATCAAACTTTTGGGCCCCTAGCGATCTACAGTGGTCCTATGATTGTTCGCGATGACCTTCTTTTTCGACGCCGAGCTCTATATCTTATTACCTAATATTAATGAAATTTTTGACTCTTTATAGGTGCTATGTACCATAGTCACTGCGACCTTTCACAAGGCTATTTTCAATGTGAGCTTTAAAAATATTCAAGAAAATACTCAGCTTCACTTCTGATAAGCGACAATAACAAATGTGTCGTTTGCCGATGGGATTAAAATTTTGTCCATCAGCTTTTAGCATATTAATGACTGTAGCAATGTCCGGCCTTAATTTTGCCAAATGTTTAATTTACCAAGATTATCTTGTTATTTAGGGTAGAAATATTGATGAACATAATGCTAATTTAATTTCCGTATTTTCAAGATTGAGAAGTACTAATTTAAAACTGAATCCTTCAAAGTGTAAGTTTTAAAAATACAAATATTATATTTAGGATATCTGCGGATGGTATTTGGCCAGACCCAAATAAAACCAATGTTATAAAAAACTTTCCTAGACCCTGTAATGTTGATGAAGTCAAGAGATTCGTAACTTTCACTAACTATTACCGCAAGTTTATTCGTAATTTTGCTGAAGTCGCAATACCATTAAATAAATTATGTCGAAAAGGAGTTAAATTCGTATGGTCAGAAAATTGTGAGAATTCGTATATTTCGTTATGTTTTTAAAATAATGTTTATCTTATCCACCTGTTAAAACAGGTGGATTAAATAAATTGGACGTTATCACGTTTCGCTCCCGTTAGAGCCAAACATAGGCGCGGACGGCCTCGTAAGTGCTAGTCCGAACGCGAGGGCGCTGAGTTCAGGCTAGAGGGGGAGTTTGTAACGCAATTGCTCTTTTGTAAATCGTTGTGCGCTAATATCATGATAACGGTCGCCGCTAGCGCGCTTCACCTTGCGTGAGCCCCTCGCATCTCGCTGCATCGAGAGGCGCCGCACATGCACGCGGGGTCCCGGTACATACCCCCTGCGCGTGCGCCGGTCCACCCCGGCAGTCGGTTTTATAACTCGGTTGTGACCTGTCGATATTTTATTTGTAAAGACTGATTGTGTGTTATAATATGTGACTAATGTAACTTCTATAATAAACTGAATATACAGTTTTAAAAGAATTAGTATTAAACACGCCATTTTACGCAATTTTTTAATATGATACTAGACGTAGAAAAAGTACCAAAAGAATGGTGTACATCGGTCATCATTTTGCTCTTCAAGAAAGCCCCTTGGACATAGGGGATTAGGTATTTCCCTACATGTAAAAATTTAGTTTTTTAAATAAATTAAGATATAATTAGGTATTACAACCTGATAAAAGTAAAAATAATTTGGATTTTATAGTTTTGTAATTATACCTATGCATTTCAAAGTCACAAAAATATTTTTTAAAACATTAGTGTATAAAACCTACATAATTAGTTTACTTCCATCAAATACAAAAAGATTTACGATGGTATGTATCAACATAAACGCGCAAAATTACGAGATATCAAAAATTTTGTGCATATGGCCATACATTTCGTAGCAACATTACTAGCAAGTGACGTCACTTACTAGTACGACTTTTATATGGAGCGTTATCACGAAACTCACAAAAGTCCTTCAAACAATCCGCAATATCTGAAAATTTTGATTTTAAGTATACTATTCCTTTTGTAAATCTTATTTTTCAGAGCACTATTCATTAATGTAATAAAAAAATACAGGCAAATACCCTATTATAAACCCATAAGCCTGTTAGCAAGTACAAATAAATTATTTTCATACATAATTTTAAAGATCGAGAAAGAAAGAGAAAGAAAGAAAGTATCTGACGATATTGATAAACAGCAACCAAAGGAACAAGCGGGATTTAGATCAGGCTTTAGTACAATGGACCACATACAGACATTAGAACAAGTCATAGAAAAACACAAATAATACAATAGACCTCTGTATGTAGTCTTCATTGACTACAGCAAAGATTTTGACACCATCAGTCACTGTTCAATCTGGAACGCACTACACCAATTAAATATTAACTACAAGATCATCAATATCTTGAAATATATTTATACTAAAACTACGAGCAGAGTGAAATTAGAAACGAGAGGAGACGAAATAAACATAGAACGAAGAGTCAGACAGAGACACCCTTTATCTCCGAAGCTGTTTATAGCAGTACTTGAAAATATTTTTCAAAAACTAGACTGGAAAAACAGGGGAGTATACTTAAACGGACACTATTTAAACCATCTGAGATTCGCTGATGATATCGTTATAATAGCCGAACTGCAAAGACCTAGAAGAAATGATGAGATCACTTGACTGCGAAAGCTCGAAAATCGGTCGAGAAATTAATGTAAATAAAACTAAGGTGACCTATAATTGCAAACACCCGATTGTAATAAAAGATAACAATATAGAATACGTCAATGACTACATCTACTTGGACAAGCAAATTTCATTCAAAACGTCAAGTAGTGAAGAAGAAGTAACAAGAAGAATCAACGCAACTTGGAGAAAATTCTGGGCATTAAGAGAGATTCTTAAACCAGGCTGCTGCTTGTTGTATGGTTGCCAAACTTGGGTTTTCTGATTTAATTTGTTTTTAAAGCAAAATAAAACATAAAATGAAATGCAGCTAGACAGCAATGGAAAGGAGTTTGCTGAAAATTAGAAGAATACATAAAATAAAGAGCAGACATTCGTCAAAAAACTAAACTCACCGATGCTCTCAGGCACGCACTCTTACTAAAGTGGAGATGGGCCGGACACATTTCACGATGCCTAGACAGAAGATAGACCATTGAAGCCACACAATGGAAAGGACCAAAGGGAAAAGTAATGTTGGTCGACAAATAAGGCGGTGGGCTGATGACATAACACATGTCACAGGAAACAAAGTAAGGCAAGGACATGGAAGAGGATGCAGGAGGTCTTTACCCAAACAGGGGTTCACATTTCATAAATTAATACTAATATTAACTATAAGGTATTAATTGTATTTTAAGTTACAACTTACTAACAAACACTGTAATGTAAAACTAAAGAGAAGATTTGGAATAAACGGCTCTATTATTATTATTACTTTAAAAATAATTAGACTTTACAGACAATAGACATCTAACATCCATCAATCATACAATTAAATATTAATTTTCGTTTGAAGAGAGCTCCGAGTCCGGACCGGCAAAGGGCAAAACAAATTGCTTTAAAACGTCATAAGATTCAACGAAGCGAACATTTCTCCGGGTATTTTCTCGTATAATCTCAGTTTTCTCAGCGCAACTAGCTCAACTAGCCGTTATTCAATAAAATAATCCGCTTTTAGCTTCTATCTTACTATCGACGGCTTTCCTTTCCCGAGGGCGATGAAAAACGTGTTAAATTACGTTTCTTTCAGCGACTTAATCCTTTGAGCCGCCGCGGGGCTCGTGCTCGCCGCTCGCTCCTGTCGACGCGCCGCCCTCACCACGCTCGAGCGTCGCCCGCGTGACACCACCGCTCACAAAACGAAACTTACCTGCATGTTGAATATAGAACACTGCTTTGGCGATATATTGCAGAAGGAAATTCGTAGGAGCGATGTCCATTAGATCATTTTGATCCTCATATTTGCGTGTGTTCTACGTGTCATGAATCGATGCAGTTAATTAGATTTAAAACGGATCTGCATGATCAGGTCCGACAATCGGCTGGTCCGGCGCAGCGGGAGGAGGCAGCGCAGGGGAGACAGCGCAGGGGAGAGGAAGGGTGTCGAATTATTTAAGAGCTCTCTATCGATTTGCGAATGTATTTCCGAGGATTACACACTCCCCTGGCAAGTGTGCGTGGCACTAGGACTTTACATGAATAAAATATTTGCAAAGAGCTAGCGGACAATCGCCGCTGCGGGATTATGCAATAGCTGCGTCGTGCTCGGCACTCGACGCGATAGGAATCAGGGTAGGTCACTTATAGGTCAGATCAATGATCATACTTGTTTGAGCTTCAATTCCCTGTATACGAGAGAAAAAATCAAGTGGCGTTTTCCACTCCTTGGCATTTGGCACACGAGAGACGTCACACGCGAGCGATTGTTGCCGATACCCTTTTCAACTATCTTATGTTAGTATCGTACTTCTACCAGATTTAGATACGATGAGAAAAAGTAAAATATTGAAACTTTTGCTTACTTACACAGTTAAAACTGAACTGGCTTAGTTTTGAAGTTTTAGCTTCGGTGACCGTGACTTAGATACTATTTAAATCCTCAGAGATTTTCCATTCTTAGTCAGAAATTACCAAACGCAAAATTAACGATTATATTACGATAATATTGGACTATAATTGGGTTACCCCACCATAAATCTCGTAAATAGTATAACTAATCAGGGTCGAATTAAGGGTTAAGTTTAGGGAGAAATATTTTTGAGGGTTGGTATCACTGTTCGATTTCATTGGATTGTGGGAATCATCGTCGTCGTCGAAAAATAGCACTGTAAATAGAGCTTTGCGCTAATACAATAGAGCTGAAAATCGAACACAGGAGTGTCGAGTTTTCAATTCGGTCTGCCGGACCAAATCCGTGGGTCTGTAGCGTATTCGGTACGCGGATATGGTCCGTGGATCAAGTCCGAGTGTCTGTTGCACTTGTGCACTATTATGATTGGTCTAAACTCCAAAAATCAATTTATGATATCAAGACTATTTATTTATAATTCATTGAAAATAAATTAAAAGTCTAAGCTGAATACCAGAATTGGGGTTCAGATTATCAGAATTAAGCGGCTGCGGTGTGGAGAAGTGTTGAACTTCTCATTCGGTCGTTCTGAATGTCGAAGTCGCCGCAACCGGTGCGCGAGCGGCGGTGGCGGAGGCGGAGCAATAAGTTTAAGCAAATAAGTGTTGCGTGAGATAGCTAACATTAAATCTTCTCTTATATTTAAAAATGGATGGCAATTCCAATATCGCGCTATACTCGAGAAAGGCTGGACCGATTTGGCTAATTCTGGTCTTGGAATAATTGTGCAAGTTAAGGGAAGGCTTAAACCGTGAAAACAACGTGTGTCGGGTCAGCTAATATTATATAATTAAAGTATCAGTTATAGCTTAAATAAACAAAAAAATATACCGACTTCCATCGTAAAAATACACAAAAAAGTATGAAATAAACCTATTTTCTAAATATTATTAATCTATTTCTCTACACAATCTTCATTATTTTGAAGTCGGTACTAGCCCAAACAATATCCTGATCAATCATTATTTTATAGAGTTAGCTGGTACCGACTTCAAAATTATGAATATTGTGTAGGGAAATAGTTAAATATTTGGCCAAATTAAAAAGGGGAAATTATTTAGAAAATATATTTTTGTGTATTTTTACTTTGAAAGTCGGTTTAATTTTTTGTTTAAAAATAATAATTTTTCTGTTTTTAGTGATATTTGTTAAATCATTATTAATACATTTTAAGAACGTTAAAAATAAACGATAGAATGTAAAATTGAATACGCGCCAAGCTTCCATTAGGTATTGAAAATAAGATGACTATGATTACTAAAAGTTACATAGTGGCACATGCTTGCAGTTCTTTAAACAATGCCGAAATTTCCAAACGCGTATCTTTAAAGACTGAGGAGTTCTGTTCAGTGCTTTTGGATCAAGGGTATAAAATATACCCTGTATATCTTATACCAAATGGTGCAAATACAATTTTTTTGGTAGCATATTATGCTTGTTACTTCAGAAAAAATCAAAATCACTATAATATGTCTCCATATAAATTTCGAGGAGTTCCCTCGGAATATATAATTTGTTGAGATAGCAACACACTATTTCTCATATTATATTCTATGGTTGTATTGTCTGTGGTAGTACTGTTATAGTCAAGCTTCTTGCTTCCGCCCAAAATGTCCGGCATTGCGTAGTGTGTAAAATATTGTAATAAAACTTTAATTAATAAAGTATGTTAAAAGACGCTCAGTGTGTGTTTTATAATGAGTCCAGCCCAGCAATAATTTAAATTTCAATAGTTATGGGCCCAGGCGCCTTTTTTTTGGTCGTGAAGAAAATTTAAGAGTAGTGAGCACATTGACAACGAGGTTACGAAAATGTCGACCGCAAAAGAAGGATTAAATAGATTCAATATTCAACAATTTGATAGGGAAGGTTTTAACACCTGGGCGTTCAGATTGAAAAGTATACTAAGAGAAAATAACTGTATTAATGCCATCGTTGATGACAAATTTGAAGATTCCAAACTTGAAACGAGAGCCCAAGCGCTTATAATTGCGGCGGTAGCGGACAGCCACTTAGAGTATGTGAGGAAGAATTCAGCGTGCCTTAATTTCAAAACATTAGAGGAGAGTTTCAAGGATCGCGGTACCAGAAGTAAATTGTTCCTAAGAAGGAAACTCAGTGAAATTACATATATATCATTTAAGGAACATTTTATAAAAATCCAAGAAATTATTACACAGTTGGAAGAGGCGGGCTCAATTATATCAGAGGAGGAAAAAGTAAACTATGTGCTACTGCCAATCCCCAAAAGTTATGATAATATTTGTACTGCATTGGAAACAATTGGAGAATTAAAGGTGAATACAGTGAAGGTCAGATTACTAGCAGAGGAAAAGAAGAGGAAGAAGATTCAGACAAGACATGTTATTCCGAGTGGATTCGCCTGCTTCACATATGGAAAATTGGGACATAAAATATATCAATGGCAACAGTCATAACAAGGAAATGGAATTAGAAATTTTAATACTGGACAAGTACAAAGTAACGGACCAGAATACAATATGAGATATGGATATCAGACAGGACGAGGACAGAGAGGTCAAGGATATTATCGAATACGTGGATATGCATACAACCGAGGAAGAGGAGGTGGAGGTTTGAATTTTGCAGATAAACCAGACACATTCATGTGTGATGAAAATAAAAAACATTATAGTGGTAAAAATAACTCTTTAATTCAATTTGTGTGGACTCTGGGTGTACAGATCATCTTATTAATACCGAGGAACATTTTATGGACTATATTAAATTGAATATGCCAAAGAAAAATGCAATTGCAAAAAATTGGGTCAATCTAGAAGCGGTAGGTGTTGGAAACATAGAGGTAACATGTCAATTAGGTAAAAATTTTAATAAATGTCTATTAAAAATGTATATTATATACCAGATCTAAATAAAAATTTGCTATCAGTGTCAAAAATGGAAAGTGCTGGTTTATGAGTAGTTTTCAGTGGAGGAAAAATAAGAGTACTTAAACATGATAACTTATTGATGATAGATAATAGGTAATAACAAAGGTACATTGTACACATTAAATTTGCAAAGTATTGTAAATTTATGCAATTTTTCAAACAATGATGAATATGATTTGTGGCATAGAAGGTTTGGTCATTTAGGAAGTAAAAACTTGAATTTATTGGTGAAGAAAAATATTCTATATGGATTGTCAGAATTAAAAAATAAAACTGTTAATAATGATTTGTGTGAGCCATGTGTATTAGGTAAAATTAGTAGGCAGCCTTTTAATAAACCAGGTATTAGAGCTAGAAAACCTTTAGAACTTGTGCATACTGATGTTTGTAAGCCTATCTCTCCTTATACTTATGATGAAAAAAATTACTTTATTACATTCATTGACGATTTCAATCACTTTACAATGGTTTACTTGATAGAAAATAAGTCGGAAGTTTTTGAACATTTTAAACATTATTATAATTTAGCGACAAGACATTTCAATAGAGATCGTTTTAAATTGAGAATGGATAATGGTAGAGAGTATGTGTCAAATGAATTTAGGGATTTTTGTAATAGGATTGGAATAGTGATGAAATATACAGTACCATTCAATCCAGAGATGAACGGAGTAGCTGAAAGAATTAATAGGACTTTGATGGATAAAGCTAGAACTATATTAATAGATTCAGGGATGAAAAAGGAATTTGGGGAGAAGTAGTTTTATCCTCGGCGTATGTAACAAACCGAAGTCCAGTTGCAGAAAGAGAGAAAACACCAAGTGAACTATGGGCAAATAGAAAACCGGATGTATTAAATTTAAAGGTATTTGAATGTACTGCATATAATTTTGTACCAAGAGAATTAAGAAAGAAATTAGGCGATAAAGGAAGAAAAATGATCATGATTGGATATAACATTGGAGGTTACACGCTGTATGATGACCAAACAGGAAATGTAGTGACAGCGAGACATGTAATCTTTGATGAAAAAAGAAAAAATAATAGAAAAACAGTTCATTTACCAGTATATGAAGACGATGAAGAAATAGACAACCTGAAAGAGACACCTGAAAGGGGAGCATGTAAACGGAATAGAGTTGAAGGGCAGGAAGAAAATAATGAAAAAGGAAGAGATGGAACAGTACAAATAATTCAAGGAGAAGAAGAAGAATTAATAGATGATAAAGAAGAAAACCAAGAAACAGAAAGAGAAAAGAAGAAAGTGGAAGATAATAAAGAAATAGTACGAGGAAAAAGAAATATTAAGAAACCAATATGGCAAGATGAATATGTACTAGATTTTAATGATGAAAATGATGCTCTGTATGCATTATTATGTGGAAATGATGATGTGCCAATTATGTATGATGATTTAGAAACAAGAGAAGATAAAAGAGAATGGATGAAAGCTGTAAGTAAAGAATTGGAGGTATTAGAAGAAAGTGAGACTTTTGAAATAGTTCCACTACCAGAAGACAAGAAGTGATTGGATTCAAAATGGGTATTTACAAGAAAGGATACAGGAAGAGAAACAATATGTAAGGCAAAACTGGTAGTAAGAGGTTTTCAACAAGAAAAACAATTAGATGATGTTTATTCACCCGTTTTGAAACTACAGACATTAAGAATATTATTATCCGCTGCTGCTAAAAGAGATTATCATATTAATCAAATGGACGTAAAAGGAGCCTTTTTATATGGAAATATAGAAGGAAATGTGTATCTTAAAACACCAAGATGGTATGAAAATTAAACGAAGATTTGTATTGAAACTAAAGAAATCACTGTATGGTTTAAAGAAATCGCCAAAGTACTGGTATGAAAAGTTTAACAACACAATTACATCATATGGTTTTAAACGGTCTAACAATGATTATTTTTTATATAGTAAAGATAACTTATACTTACTTTTATAAGTTGATGACTTGTTAATTTTAGGTTCAAATCTAAACAAAATCGAAAATGTAAAGAATTTCCTTAAAACTAAATTTATAATGAAAGTATGGGTAATAATAGTTTTATGTATTTGGGTATTTCCATTAA
The DNA here is from genome assembly GCA_037179445.1 of Phengaris alcon alcon. Classification (NCBI taxonomy): domain Eukaryota; kingdom Metazoa; phylum Arthropoda; class Insecta; order Lepidoptera; family Lycaenidae; genus Phengaris; species Phengaris alcon. Next base: position 91,451 of record JAYRCH010000478.1, on the reverse strand, counting down.
AAAGACCTCTAAAGGAATAGCTATTGATCAGATAAAATATTTATCTAATGTTCTTAACCGTTTTAATATGCAATATTGTAAGGGATGTGACACACCAATGGATGCTAATTTTAAATTTTATGAGATGGAGTTATTGACATGTCTTATGAGAAACAATGTCGTTCTTTGATAGGGTCACTTATGTATGCCACTGTAGGTTCAAGGCCAGATTTGGCTGCATCTGTTTATTATTTAGGTAGATTTCAATCAAGACCAAATGTTGAGTTGTGGAGATCTTTTAAACGATTATTAAGATATGTAAAGAAAACAATTTACTTTGCTTTATTGTATACTAGAGATGATTCTAGTTTGCCTTTATTAGGGTATGCAGATGCTTTGAATAGAAAATCAACATCTGGATATTTGTTCAAAGTGTTTAATAATACTGTTGTATGGAAATCTAGAAAACAAAGCACTGTTGCCTTAAGCACAACCGAAGCTGAGTTTGTATATTTATGTGAATTTATGGAAGACTGTTGGATGATAAAATTGCTTGCTGATTTAAATATTGAAATTAAAAATGTAATTATTTTTGAGGATAATCAAAGTACTATTAAAGCTATTGAAAATCTTGATCAGAAAAGACTCAAACATATGGATGTTAAATATAATTTTGTAAAACAAAAAGTTGAAGAAAATTTTGTAATGGTAAACTATATTAATACTAGAGAACAAATTGCTGATATTTTAACTAAACCTTTATGTAAGAATCGGTTTACCAATTTGGTTTATAAATTAAATTTGTGTTCAATATGTGTTTAAATGTTGGAAGTTCATAAGTTGAACATAATATTATGTTTGATAAACGTTCAAATGTTAAAAGTATAAAGTTAGTTTTTAACGAAGTATGTATGTTATGTATGAGAGGTGTTTGTTATGTGTATGAGAAATGTATGTGTTGAGGAAGAGGGTTGAGATAGGAACACACAATTTCTCATATTATATTCTATGGTTGTATTGTCTGTGCTAGCACTGTCATAGCCAAGCTTCTTGCTTCCGCCCAAAATGTCCGGCATTGCGTAGTGTGCATATTGTAATAAAACTTTAATTAATAAAGTATATTAAAAGACGCTCAGTGTGTGTTTTATAATGTGTCCAGCCCAGCAATCATTTAAATTGCAATATAATTATATTACATATACCAACATATTTAGATTTTTTTTCCCATGTATAAATATAAATTTTCCAATATAAAACTGCGAGACGAAATAATGAATATGAGTGTATAATGTTGTAGTTCACCAGTTCACTACATAATGAGGTTGTCAGACCACAGCGCCCGCCGCGCCTCGCCGTCCCGTTCCGCCGCCCGTGGGCGCAGCTCCCCCTGTTGTCGAATATTGTGTTTTGCGTTTGTTGATAATACATAATATTATTATGATTGGACTTGGAGTTAATAATAAAGTGAATAGGTAGAAGCTGCGTGTGTAATGAGCGGCGGCCGCCGATATTCCGGCAGTTAGCGGTGGTGAGAGCCTCATTACCGGCCGCAGGCGGGAGGAGCGGGGCGCAGTGTAGGAAGGAGGGGGGAGCGATACTCTTTGATTTGTTTTAATTGAGGTGACCTCATTTTTGATGCTCATAAAACGATTACGAAAAAGAAAGTTGGAAAATATTATGACGGAAGCCGACGTCTATTTCAGGCTTTTACGTGGAAAAACGTTATCTAAAACAGGTCCCTGAAGCTTTTATACATTGAAACAAAATTAAAATTTAGTTTTAACTTTAAACTTGAGTGCAAACACAATAAAACTGAAATAATGGAGTATGTTTCCAAACTCGGCGAGAGGGTATCATTTTGTTGTGTCACAATACAAACTAGCGGTTAGGAGATACATCATAGTGTTCGGCAGCACGCGGCACGCCGGACCCGCCGCCGGCTCGTGCTGATGGATGGCACCCTTACTCTGCCGTTATTTACGATCATGAATTAGCTGCACTGCTCCCGTCGCGTCGCGACGGAGCAGTGACAGTCGAGCGTCTGGAGTAGGGCATGCAATATCGGACGGTTTTCAATTCCGATATTGAGTTTCGATATTGGATGTCAATATCGGAATTCCGATATTAATATCGGAATTGAACAAAATATTTACGAAGCCAATATGTGTCATAAATGTGGATTGCCTATAATAAAATACATATTTAAAAATCAAATTATTTCAATTTGGTACTTAACTAAGTAGTATTATAAGATTTCAAAATCAACATAATAATATGTAATTAATATTTCACATTTACACACGACCTAAAATAAAAAAAATCAATAACCTTTACTAATTAATTTGTAATATGCAACAAGATCCTAGAATTGAAAAAAAAAACTCATATCACGTACAAATTTTTGACGATAAGTAACAAAAAAAATAATTATTAGGACATGAGGCTCCAGTGGCGCTGTTAAATAATTTTTTCCGAATATAAAAAAAATCGTGTTTGAAAGAGTATAACAATTTGAGAAAAAAGTCCGGCCCAAAACCGGTCTGTGGAATATTTCCCAGCACTACCAAAGCTGCAAAGCATTCCAACGCGTTCATTCAGGGCTTTAACAAAGGGCTTGCAGAATTGGGCACTTTCAATGAGTAGGAATCAGCTAAGAATCCTCACCAGAACCCTAAAAGGGAACTGCAAGCTCCACAAACACTTCAACAAAATAGGCATTGGTGATACAACGACTTGCAGATTCTGCGAGGAAAAGAATAAGCCGCCTCTTTGACTGTCTAGCACTTCAACAGAATAGAAACAGGTACCTTGGGCAGAACGAATACTCTGCCACAGGGGAAATACGCAGCATCAACCTCAGCCAAATAGTTCAGTTTATGACCAGCATAGAGCTGGGGGCGGTAGTATAACGCGAAGGAGTCACAATAGATACACTTGGGTCGCGTAGTGACGTCAGGGCTCGGATATGATCTGTCTTCGATTGTAATAAAAAAAAAACTTTTTAATTAATTAACATTATTAGAAATTACATTAAAAAAAAGTCTAATTTGTCCCCTGTATTATTAACAATATTATTAATAACCTTCTACCCGCAGCCTCCGACCTAGATTCAGTTTTTTACCTGTAGCCCTTTTTTACTTTTCATTTAGACAATAACTTATATATCATATAGTTTAGATAATAATTTAGTTATTTAACTAGTTATTGAATCAGTATTTTTTAAATATATATTGTAATATGAACCTTTTATGTTAGTGTTTAATATTAATAAAACTTCTTACAATTATTATTAAAAATCTGTCAAAATAAGAGTGAGAGACATAAACGACTTGTATTTTGGGGGGGGGCCTAGGGGCTCGATTGAGTGCTCCACAGCTTTAGGCTCACGAATATAGTTATTGCATTAACAATAATCGTGATTAAAAGCGTCATTTAAAAACTCAAATAAAATAAAATCTGATTCCGATATTACGATATTGGCTCCCTCAATTCCGATATTGTAATATCGGACCAAACGCTCGGAGATTCCGATATTACGACATTCCGAGATTCGATATTGCATGCCCAAGTCTGAAGCAGCGCCTCTGGGCACTCCGCCCGGTGACGTCACCACGCTGCGGCGGGACATCTACAGCGTCTCTGTGAAACTCCGGCAGGAGGCCCCAAGTGTAGCTTTTAAGCTTATACTAATAATATATATGTTAGTATGTAATGTATTTATAATATGTGCCTATGCTGCTCCAAATAAACGTTATTAATATTATTAAATCGTCGATCATCATATCTGTTATAGTGCGCACGTTTACAGTAGAACAAATACATTTTTTTTATTATTGTCTTTTCAGAAAGTATATGATAAGCTGGGAAATATTGTTGTAGTGAAAAATTATAACCATGGAGGAATTATACTATAGAGCGACAATGCCCATACTTTAAAACGCACATCATTTTTTAATTGTCTCGCTGACCGTTAGATGACGCTGAGTGTATCAAATCTATAAACTTAGCCATTTATTTTAAAATAAAAACGCCATCTCTAGGACTATGTTTGAAGCACGTCATAGGTTATCTAATTTTAAAAAAAACCTCAATAGGTGGCGCTCAACAACTTATGATTTTAGAGCATGTATGTATCTACTGCTGCAGCCTCGAGTACATTATACACATAATATAAAACATGTATAATAAATATTTGATAAGTCAGAACGATCGGGGATGATAAATAAAACCGTTCCGGTTGAATGTTGAATGATAACTACTTTATTTTAAATGAAAAAAATACAATTTGCAAGCGCGCATATGACACGCGTTGACTAACAAAGAAAATGCTTACTGTGCTAAAATGCTTACTGGGCGTGTCGCGCGTGCCGCGGGAAAAATGAGTACATCGAAGCCATTATCATTTTTAATAAGTTACCCGACCATTTTAAAACTTTAAATGGAAATAATTTTAAAAGGGAAATTACAAATTAGCTCTAAAATATTTTTTTTTACACTGAAGGCTCCCAGATGTGGAATAAAACGACATGGTACTTATATAGTGGACTATATTATAAAGATTTGTGTAAGTCTGGTCGCCTACGTTGACAATATTAGAATGTTCAAAGTGAAGTATAGCTATCGCCGCGCAGAGAGCGCTGGCGAGTGAGGCGCATGCGCATGCGTGCAATGTGGCCTTCGAAACCTTCGCTTTTATTGTCAAATGCGTAGAATACCTTAAACAAAAATAAAGAACTAATTATTAGTTGGTTACCATCCTACTATATTACATAAATGTCACAGAAAACTGCGATGGTTATATTTATTAAATTGAAATAGTTGTAATAAGTAGATACATATCATAAGATAGTTTACTCATTTATTGAACGTTTACTTACCTTGGAGGCAATACTTTCCAGGTTTCGTCTCTTGTATGAGCGACACAAGTATTTATTGAGGCAAAATAGTCCTACAAATTCAGACTTCTGAATTTCGGAATAAATATCCAATAACTTTTTGATATTCAATGATATTTTTCACTAACACGGCTCACACTAACACTGAAATGCTCTAAATTCATTGTATTTACATAAAACAGAAAATATGTATAGCGAGATGTTCCTTGCGAGTAACTTTTTATGAATCTGTTATTTGACATTATTTGAACTTAGAGCAATCTTCAGCGGACCCTTTTAGGGATTCTCATAGAAAGTTGTCAAATGAATGTATTTCTGCATAAGAATTGTATCCTAATCAAATTATGAATTGGTGGTCAAGTGGTCGTTTTACGATTTTTGAAGTAATTCATGAACAGAATTGAAAGTAAACCGCCGAAAGCGGCCTTTTTAGACCTGCAGGTACTCTCTACTCCCTAGTCCCGACCGCAACGTAATGTAGCTGTAATGTATGTACGACCGCGGACAGTAACGGTGTATCACTTTTCAACCTTATTGCTTGGTAATAAAGTTCAAAATAATGTTAGCGACTGCACTTTGAGATACTTATCGTTTAATTTAATATTTTTAAATAAGTTACACTTTGATTTCGTAGTAGTTTTCTGTTCAGTATTTTAAGCAAAATAAGTTTTCTTTATTTTTTCAAGACGTATTATTTTTTAAGATAGGTATTTAGATTTCCACATTCCACATCCAACCGCGATTACCCACATTCACGCGGACGAAGTCGTGGGCAACACCTAGTTACGATTATTATCCTACTACTATTACAAATGTGCAAGTTTGTGAGGGTGCTTAGATGTATGTATGGATGAATGGATGGATGAATGATTGTTACTCTCTCATCCAAAAACTACTGAACGGATTTTTGATACGGTAGTAGTTCAAGCGCTGGATTAACACATAGGCTACTTTTTATCACGAAAAAGAAAATGCAATATTCCTGTGGGATACTGTATTTACGCGGGCGGCGCCACAAGCTAAAGACTAACAGTTTATAATTTAATAAGGTCTACAAGGTAATGCGTGGTAAGTGGTAAGTATTAGACATCTGTACTATTGTAGTGGTGGTGAGTATATTTATTACAATATTTATACATTGTGCCTGTTTAAATAAGTATTATTATGAGGAATCCACACGTTGTACCTTAATACTACGCCATCTACCATAATTATTGTCTAGCAATAAGCTTTTGAGGTTATTTTTTTAGGATTTGGAGAAAATTATCAAATATCATCATTTGAACTTTAAAATCATACTGGAAAGAGGTCGAACAATAATATTTCCTGTTTAAAAGACAGCATAATTGATTTAATTCGCTAATTTGTGCAATATGTTGATTTTCTTACTACTGCATACATGCTATTTACCAACGCCATATTATAGAAATAAGCAGAATCCGGACCTTTTTTGTGTACGTTTTTTTGTATGAGATCTGTCAGTCTATGATTTTATTGGTTCATGGTATAAACAAATCAGGTTGTTTTAGTAGTTTTGTTGCTAACTCCTCTCTAACACTCGGCACTTCAATATTGTAAGAGGAATGAGGGCGGCGAGCGCCAATAACCGACATCTAATAACTTTAGCTACCTTTCAGAAATGTTACTCACAAGCAACCTTACAATAAATCTTGATAAACTTATTAAAAAGTATTCAATAGTAATTTAATTGTTATTTAATATAACAATTAAATTACTATTGAATACTTTTTAATAAGGATATCATTAATTTTGGTTCCACACCTCAAGCCGGCCAAGAAAAAAGTTTTCATTGTATAGGAAGTCGAAATGATCATTTTCTGTAATGTCAACAAAATAATACTCAAGGCTTTAAGAATTTCTTAAGCGATATTTCACGCCGGTTTTCTGTGAGGTCGTGGATATTATCCGGTCGAGCCGGGCCTTTCTTGCCGAACATATAAATCTGTTTATTGCAACATTAGCCGAGAATGAACAATTTTATTAATTTTTATAATAAATAATGATATTTTATTTAGATGCCAAATAAATTATTTGCTGGTTATTTTTGAGTAGCCACTATATTGAGCTTATCTAAATGCGCATCAAAAAATAGATCCCAGAATGCGATATTTTTTTGGAAGGGGCGCGAAATGACGCTCAAATTGGTGTCGATCTCCAAACACGGCACGGCGTCAGCGGTCAGCGGCGGCCAGGACACCGGCAGCAGCTCCGTGGTCGCAGGTGTTGGATTCCTGAAATGCCAAACCGTTCCATTCCAATGTATTCCATTACACGAACTTGGGGTACAACGAGCACTGTTCTACTCAATTTCTTGTTAACAAAAAAAAATGCAGCTGGGTTAGATACCCACATTAACAAGCATCACAAAGTAGCACCTCCATACAGTCTATAGCTTTTCATTAGCCATAAAAGAAATCAATGTACAAAAAAAAATTGTTTGTTTGTATAATTTATGTCAAGGAAGTAAGGGTATATATTATTATATTCATAGGTTTATAACGCAAATATCGATAGTCTTCATACCAACGCATCGTAAAAAGTGAAGCAAGCAACAAACATATTATGTAGGCGTAAGCATTACAGTTAACGTTCGCCGACACGCACACAAACAAAACTTTAATGTTGTCATTTAAGGGGCAATTTCCCCGAAAGTGAGAAAATGTTGCTCTTAAAATTGGAATCAATGTATGTATTTGTTTTTATTAATGTCGTGAGGTGTAAAAATTTAACTTATATTTTAGTATATATAGTTATATATAAAATTTTATTTTAATAGGTACTTATATTAGTATGAAAATAAAATATATGTAGTACACTTACACTATATATGTAATACTTTACATATACAGTGTAAGTGTACTACACTACTACATATACTGTATATATAATACTTTTTAGGAACTTCTCATATATATAAACATTTGATTTTATTTTTAAATGTTGTGAATATTATTGGCACCATACAAGTCAAATCGTAGAACTTACATATGAAATGTAATGTCATTGCATTGTGACACCCATTTACCACACAAACCGTCATAATGTTTATAATTGTCGGAGCTGTAAGGTCAAGCCTTGACAACTAACAAACTGAGCCAATATGGCTCAGTATGATTTGCTTCATTTTCATGCGCGTCCCGTTTCTAGGCGTATTTATTCTATGATTATATTATTGTAAATAGTTAATTGAATATATTTTTTATAAAGTAATTATTATTAATGTAATTTGATTTAATGGCGTGCATGATTGTGTTATGCGATTTTTCATGATCTTAATATAATGATTTTTACTTTTAATATTATCGTTTTTACGACGTATGGGCAGAAATTGTGACCAATTGTATAATAAGGTAACATGTGTGCAATTTCATAGAAATTGTGGGAATATTGGAAACTCTAATGCCCGAAGCCGAAACCCGAAGTGGTAAGCTCGGTCGGGCCGAAGCCCACTAGTAGTAGTAGTAGTCTCTTTTTATTTTATTTTATTTGGGATAACAACAGCCATCATTTTTACAAAAAAATCGGTTGTCTGTAAAGTCTGTTTACTGACGATAGTTGAACGTGACAACGTCATAAGAAAATAGAACGGCTCAGAGCGAGGTAACGCCGGTAACGCCGCATGAGTCATGTTTTTTCGTGCGTGCAGCCGGCTCCATCGAATTATAAGACGTTGTCACGTCAAAAATACTTATGCCTAGTTACATGTATTACATAAGGCCAATAACAAGTAACCACAACTTAACACAATTTCGTGTCAGTGAGTAAAGGACTTTTTTTTATTACATAAATCACTCTGATAAATAAGAAAGTTTACAAAAAGAATAGAAAAAAGTTAAGCTTATAATCATTCTTAGGAAAAATTATTAATATATGAAAATTATGAATATGAATGAAATAGTATATATATATACATGTGAGATGGGGGGGGGGGGGGGGGGGGGGTTTGCTCGTTGTCGTGAGGAGTAGAAAATTAAAGAATAACTTCTTCTTATCTTCTTTTATTAATTTTTTCTCTTTTACGTCTTAAACACACATCCTATGCTCTTACATCGTCCGCCTTCTCACTACCTATCTATCTCCCTTCCTCTCATACTTCCCTATCACTCACATTATAGTTGCGTTCATTCCGTCGCGTTCACTTTAAATTATTAACTTTGTGTTTTTAATTAAAATCAATCCTACACTCGGCCATCCAGCTTTCATACTGTCCTCAGGCTGACTAAAATGCGCCTAATACAATTTACACGAAAAGTTACTATTATCTTAATCTATTGATCTATAGTCTATACAAACAAAAGAAGATTAACTACACTATGTAATACACAACTAATCTTACTCAATCAATGGTAAAATAGAATGATAAGTCAAATGTGATCAACAGCAGAAATACAACAAATACTTCGATATCAGACATCATCTGATTTATATCTTACTTCTTATCTCTATTTATTTAAATTTATACTTAATATTTTTGTCTTTAATAAAAAAAACGTTATATAATATATTAAACCTTGTATGACACACAGACAACATTGTACATTTTATTGTGAAATAGAATTGTAAGTTAAATGTGATCAGAAGCATAAATACTTACAACAAATTCTTATTTAGCACATAAACAAAATGTTTTAGAGCCTATACTTCTTAAATTTTTACTCAAAAAATATTTTTATTAATTTTAACAAAATGAACAATATATGAGGTATGTATATGCACCACATTATACATAGACAACATTACACATTTTATTCTGAAATAGAATAGTAAGTTTGATACACTCAACAGATCTCTATGTAAAAAATGTATACAATAAATTGTTCCTTAATGAACAAAAATAAAAAAAATGCTCTAATATGTACCTAGTTTGTTAGTGTAGGTTTTGCAAAGACAAATAATAATTAAATCATTAAATTAAGGCCACCTTTTCATGTGATCTACTCTGGTAGTAGTTTTATTTGGTCCCTATTTACTATTATCTAATTTTATGACTTCATATATATCTTTACCTATTTCTTTTACAATTTTGTATGCTCCGAAAAATTTCTGCTTTAATTTTAAATTACTGCCAAACTGTGTTTTCTGTATTGGCTACTAAATCTCCTATTTTATAGACTTGTCCTTCTTTCCGTTTCCTATTAGATGTTCTCCTGTTCTCCTCTTGTATTTTGATTATTTGCATCTTCCCATCCTTTCTTAATTAATCTCTTTTCTCTATAAATGCTCCTTTATTTCCTTGATCCAATAACTACTATCTTTATGTCCTCTTTATGTTTAAGTTTTACTCCAGTAAGTAATTCAAAAGGTGAAGTATTTATTGATCATTGATATGAACTATTTATGACTCTTTGTAGTTTACTAACATTCTTCTACCATTGTGTAGGTTCTTCAATGCACATCTTTGTCAATACTGAAATAATAATCTGATTTATTCTCTCTACCTGACTTCTTTGTATACCCGTCGTGATCTTTAAATTTTCTGTTCCTTCTTCACTGCAATAACCTTCAAATTCTTTACCTGTAAATACCGTACCTCTATCAATTATAATTCGGGTAGGAGTACCATAATCTTTCTGGTGTCATATAAGTTTGTCTACTGTTTCTTTTGAAGTTAATGTTTTCACAGGATAAATCCATACAAATTTTGTATATGCATCAATCACAGTCAAAATATGATTGTACATTTTATTAGTAGAGTCCAAAGGTCCAATATAATCACAATGTAGAGTGTCTAAAGGAAGCTCTCCTTTATTGATGGGGTTTAAAAATCCTTCCTTCTTTCCTGCCTTTCTAGTTGCTGATATACACGGAACGCAGGTAGCAATAACCTTGTCAATTTTATCATCTAAATTCACTATAAAATAATCTTACCAACAATTTCTTTAACTTTCTTTCTACCAAAAGACCTAAACCAAAAAAAAAAAATATAATTTCAATATCCAATATTTCCGGAACAACTAACTTATTTTATATACCTTTGTAAATAATATTATTTTCCAAAACATAACCTTCGTAGTCTTCTTTTCTGAGAATATCTTTTAATATTTTTAAGCCTTCGTCTTCATCTTGAGCTTTCTTTATAATTATTTAAATGCAATTCACTGTGTACAATACAAATGTTCCGACTCTATGAATCTACATGTTACATTTTGTCATCATTCCGATGAACAATAGTGTAATTAAAATCCTGTAAACAAATTACCCAATGGGCTACTTTAGCTGATGCTTCTTTTTTGTACAAAGTTTTTTTGTAATTCTTCACAGTCAGTTACGATTTAAATGGTATTCCAATTAGATATTTTCAGAAATTTTTAAACGCGTCAATTACAGCCAATGCCTGGTTCATAAACGCTAAGCTTCTGCTGGACATCATTTATTTTTCTGCTCATGTAATACACAGGGTGCAAATTACCATCTTCAGAATATTTTTGCATCAACACCGCTGCATAACCTAAATTAGAAGCATCTGTATGCAATTCGGTTTCTAATTGAATACAAAATATTTTTAACACCGGATCACAACATAACTTATTTTTAATATATTGAATGAATTTCTATGATGTTCTGTAAATTTAAATTCTTTATTTTTTTTCCTAACTAGCACAAGTGGACTTGCATATTCCGAGTAACTAGGACGAATAATACCATCGGCTAATCATTCTTCAATTTGTTTTTTAACACACTCTTCTTCTTTTAGAGCAAACCTACGGGGACGTTGAACTACAGGGATATCATCTTTTAATATTAGGTCCTTACATATGCAATTCGCGTTTTGTCGTACTGGTCACTTTGATCTCAAATATATCTTCTTTGGTTAGGAATTCCAATTTCAAATTTATACCGCTATTTACTCTCATGCATTTGTGTTTCGAAAATCGTAATTCATTTGTTTTTTCCTCTTTTGGTTTTTTCTTTGCGTCACTCTGTTTACAAAATGGAAAACTTGAAATATCGTATTATTTTCGAGTACGAGTTCCACCGTGGCAGCAGTGCTGCAGAAACGGCTCGAAGTATTAATGATGTGTATGGCGGCGGTGTCTCAAAAGAAAACTCAGTGCGTTTTTGGATCCAACGTTTTTGTTCTGGAAATTTCGACCTGCAGAACAAGCCCCGTGGACGGCTGGTGACCAAAGTTGATAATGAAGAATTGAAGGCTATTGTGGAAGCGGATCCATCGCAAACCACGTCCTTGTTAGCTGCAGGCGACGGTGTTAGTGATAAAACTGTTTTAATCCACTTGAAGCAAATTGGGAAGGTGGAAAAGCTTCAAAGGTGGGTACCTCATGAATTGAGTGCAGCAAACCGACAAACGCGCGTCGACTGCTGCGTTACATTACTCAACCGGCACAATAATGAAGGGATTTTAAATATAATGATTACCTGTGTTGAAAAGTGGATCCTGTACGATAATAGGAAACGCTCATCGTAATGGCTGAACCCTGCCTGCCCCAAGCAAAAATTGACTCAAAAACAGTTACTTGTGAGCGTTTGGTAGACTAGTGCCGGTGTCGTTTACTACAGCTTTCTTAAATCTGGCCAGACGATTACGGCAGATATATATTGCCAGCAACTACAAATTATGATGGAAAAGGGACAGGAATCAATAAAAAAAATTATTGATTCCTGTCCGAATGGTTTTTTTATTAAAGGAATCAATGAACCTATTATATAGCAAAAGTGCATAGATAGCAATGGTATATACTTTGATCAAATAAATAAATTTTTATTACAAAAATCGACTTTATGTTCCTCCTTAACAAGACACCAATTTCATATGTAATGACCTAATATTATTTTAAGTTTCATAGGAGCTTCTTTTATTTTATGAGGTTTATATTGCTGAACTACATTTTGAATATCTACTGGCAAACTACTACATGGTTCCACAACGGAGAGTAAACACTTCAAATATGATTCATCATAAGAATGAGGCTTTATTTTAATGTCATCTTTATCAATTAAAGTAATTGTATTACACAAAAACGTTTGACCTAAAATTGAAATAAATATGGAATAACACCAACAGGTACAATGTAAAAAGTGTTCCCGTGTTAGCGCCGAACATATTATGCGAGGACACTCGTGGACACTCATATTTTAATTGGCCTTTTTTATATAGTATTATTTTAACGTTGTAAAACCTGAATATAATTAGTCTAAAGTTTTCAGAATTTCATTTATCTCTTACACATAAAGTACATAAAGTGGCGACGGTGAAAAAAGAAGATATCTAGATTTTCAGCAAATAAAAAGCATAGGATCGAAGTCACTGGAAAGTTCCAGCCATTTTGCCGAGTAATTCTCGGCCAACGAAGAGGCAATATTTAACTATTAATTGAAATCTATTGGATATTTATGACAATATCCAACAAAATTAAGGGTCGCCACTTTATGTACGATAGTACATAAGAGATAAATGAAATTCTGAATACTTTAGATTAATTACCTATATTCAGGTTTTAAGTTAACACAATTAACGTCAGAGTTGACATTGACTTCAGAATCCCGTTCCAATAATCTATCTGTGGCGCCCTCTCTGGTGTGCTTGACAAACATTGACTTAGCACTCGATGTTATTGTGACGTGTCCACTACTACTGCATTCCGAACCAAAATGGCCGACTCTATCGCACTTGAAGCGTTTCACGCCATTAACCACGCGCTTGCAATATGTTTTTGCAACACTTGAAACAACGATGAATTTGTTTTTGTAGCCTCTGCACGTTTTTCGAATTTCCCAGTCCTTTATTTGTTCTGACGTGATTTCCTTGCTGCTTGATTTTTTCCTTCATGTTTTCAAACTGTAATAATTTTTCTTTCAAAACTGAATAAGATTTTACACCAAAAAGCCCAATCTTGTATTGTTCGTGATCTATTATTCCGTCTATTATATATTGAATGGCAATATAGTCAGGGAGCTTAGGTCTTTAGGTATTATTATATTTTCGTTTTTTCGTTTCTTACGAGCCGCCATGATTTCATGGATTTGTTTGCTAAACTTCATTTTTGAGATATTCATATGTCTTGAAAGCCTTTTCCGTTTTTAACCATAATTCTGCAGTGTCCGAAAGCGACTTTCGGCACCTTTGTTGCGTCCTTGTTGTAGTTTCTTATTCCTTGTCCATTTTTCGTCGTATTTCATCGTAAAAAAATTACCGGCGTGTAGCGTCGTTAATGGCGTCTTCATAGAAAAAAAACTAATACGGCGTTCGTCCTCTTTCCACTCTCTTTAGCCTTATCCCGGGAGAGCCAGTGGGATTACTTCTTATCTTCTTCTACTGTTTTTCTCTTTTACGTCTTAAAAACATATCCTATCCTCTTACATCGTCCGTCATCTTCTCACTACCTATCTAGCTCCCTTCCTCTCATACTTCCCTTTCACTCACATTATAGTTGCGTTCATTCCATCGCGTTCACTTTAGCTTTAAATTATTTACTTTAAAATGATTCAAAATCTAATTCTTATTCTAAAAATTCTGAACAGAAGAAAATATTTAATCTTACCCGTATTTAATGAAGTTGGTCCATAACGTAGTTAGTTGGTCAATTTTACGTTGGTCATCGCTATTTGGTATATCTGGAATGAAATCCGTAGTGAACATATACCCCAGCTCATCGCCGTGCGTCGCTCCAGCTTCCGTTATGTTGAAAAGCCTTTTCATTTTATTCAGACGGCCATCATAAGAAAACATGTAGAGATATACATTTGTGTTCCTGTGTTTTGTACACTTGATCAGTTCTCGTTGTATGGGATATACGAAAATGAAATCAGAAAGTAAATCAACAATTTCATATTTATTACTTTCAAGATCTCCATTATCCTCTAGATAGAAGCGATGAACTATATCTACGAGGTGGCTGTCATTCTGAAAATTAAACTTTTGATCCAAAACATATCGAAATCCACTCGGTTGACTGAATATTAGCGTAAAAACAGACGCATACAAATTAAACGTGCATTCTCTGTCTGTAAACCCGCCTAGTACATTTAATCCATCGATATTTGTTCCTTCGGATAATTCAGGGTTTTCATCGATATACGGAACAACTCCTTCAAATTCTTTTTCAAGACACGCACCCCACTCGTATTCATTTTCTGCCGCTTTAATAACAGTTTCGGGACTCACTTTAGCTAGAAATGATAAGGCAGCATATGTGTCGTTAGTTTTAAAGCCGAGCTTATTAGCAATATTCACGAGTGCCATTGTATTAGACGGTGTAAGAAAACCGGGACTCGTAGCAGCTCCACTCTGCACTATAGCTTGCTGGAATAAGCGGGGCTGCTTAGTCAACAGATGCATGTGTACTGACATGGCGCCGGAGCTGTGACCGCCTATGGTAACTTTCTGGGGGTCGCCCCCAAATGCTCGAATATTATCTCTAACCCACTTCATGGCGTCGTACTGGTCCCGGAGTCCTTGATTACCGGGTATCTCAGGTATGTCCATACACAAGAAACCATAGGGGCCAAGTCTATAATTAAAAGTTACTACTATAATATCGTGACGGACAAGATATTTAGGTCCATATACGCTTCTCTCGCTATGACCACGAATAAACTTGCCGCCAAATACAAAAATATAAACAGCTTTGTGTTTTGTTTCCGATTTAGGTACAAATACGTTAAGACGTAAGCAGTCCAGAGTCCCATCATACGAGAAGCCGTCGTTTTTGACGTAAAGTTCCTTGATCTGTGGACATATTGCCGCTTCAGCGTGTGCTTCAAAAACTTTATAAAATTTTTCGGGGGGGAGGGATGCCTGAAAGGTATTGTTAAAGTCATAATAAATTTTATAAAATTTACCTATCAATTATGAATTTGGTGATTAGCTTCAATGATTATAAAATAGATTAGATATAAAATACAATTAATACAATGAAAATTGTGTATTTTATGACGCATTATGGAACGTTTGTACACAGAAAAGGTTACGAAAAACCACAATGTACTTACCCCGAACGGATTGCTGATGTTCACTTTGGCGTACGGTATACCCAGGAACATGACATAGTCCCCGTCGGCGGCCGGCACCCCCTGTATACTGCCCGCCGCCGTGTGGACTAGCAGCCTCAGCTCCACGTGCTGTATGACATGCAGCAATATGGCCACACAGACGAACATTTTAGTCTGTATTTTAGATAGCTGAATTCTACATAAACACGCACAGTGTAGTGGGGTAAAAATAACCTCATCACTAAAAAACGTAACGAAAAATGTCTTTTTATTATGTCTAATATTTAAATATGCATTATGGAAATTGAGAAATTGCTAATGTAGCAGGTCTATTAACATTCAGACCGATAAAAATGTATTATTAATAATTATTACTACCATCAATCTATATATTATCAGGTACCCAATAAGCAAAACCAGTTTATGTTACAGGCAATGTCTGTAATACGACATTGTATACAATTCGAAATCAAAATGTATACATTTCCTACCTACGCAATGGGTGTATTGAAAATATAATCTTTGAAGCAATATTAATTCATACATTGCCAAAATAACTTCAGCATTCTATACAATGGAATTGCTTAGAATGCCTAAATTTCATACATTGCCTGTTACATAGTTAATACTACATTTTCCTATTAACAATTTAATCTAAGGCATTTAAATGTATACTTATCTTAAGTGTAATTTAATTTTAATATATTAAAGTATATATTTAATTTAATGAGTACTCGAGAGAGTGCAGGTTCGATTCCCAGGTTGTGGCGTGTACCAATGAGACTTTTTCAGATCTCAAGTACATTATACAGACGCTCTAAGCTACAGAGCTTGTGCAATCATTTAAAAAGCAACTGTCCCAGGCACTACGAGTACACTACTAACTAACGAGAGTTATTTCGCTCGGAGAATACTGTATAAATCAGCCAATAACGGATGAAAAGGCCTAAGTAGTGTTTATCTATTTAATATTTATAGAAACATTTCTAAATCAAAATCAAAAAAAATTTTTATTCAAAATTGGTATTTTTAAATACTCTTTTTGAACGTCTATACTACGTGATGCCTACCACCGGTTCGGGAACAACAACTATAAACAGTAAACGGTTCTAACAACTATAAACATTAATAAATAATATGTATTTCAGTTACCATAGAAATTATTTGCGTATTTATTTTTGCAGCTTCCAAAATGCGATGTTTCTGTGGGAGAGCGCTTGGGGAGCGAAGTGACACTCAAGTAGGTGTACACTCCTCAGGCAAACAAATTTGTTTTCATACACATACTAGTAGATATTAATATTTATCAAACTACTAAGAATTATGTATTTTCCTACATGTAAAATTTTTTGTTTTTTTTAGATAAATTAAGAAATAATTAGGGATTACTTAACTTGATAAAAGTAAAAAGAATTAGGATTTTACGTGTGGTTTTGTGATAATATGCATTTCGAAGTCACAAAAAAGTTGAAGTATTTTTTACAACATTACTGTAAAAACCCTACAAAGTTAGTTTACTTACATCAAATACAAAAATATTTAATATTATATGTATGAACATAACTGTGCAAAGTTCGGAGATATCAGAAATGTTGTGCATATGTCCATACATTTCGTAGCAACATTAGTAGCGTGTGACGTCACCTACTTGTACGACATGGTACGATATGTGGCGTTTACACGAGACTCACAAAAGTGCTTCAAACAATCCGCAATATCTTTAAAAATATTGATTTGTATATACTATTCCTATTGTAAACTGTCTTATTTTTCAGAGCACTATTCATTTATGCAATTAAAATCATACAGGAAAATACCGTTATGCACCAATAATTTACTAGCATAAATCTATATTAATACGTGAAGCAAAACTTTATTACGAAATCTTGTTAACGAAAACTATGCAAACGAAGGAGTACGAAATTTGGCACAGTTAAAGTTTATATAGAATAGGTGTTTTGCATTTTTTTTATAAGAATGCTTAAAAAAATACATTGCAATATTAAAAGTAACATTCAACGCTGCACGGCAACTCGCGCAACTGATGCCAAAGCGCTCAGCTGAGCCCGATGTTATTTCGGCTTTTTTTTTAAGGATTGTCGGGCGGTATTGACGGAGCCGACGAGCACTTGTTTAACATTTGCATTGACAGGGCGGAGTATCCCGACCGCTGGAAACTGACTAGGGTAGTGCCGGTACCCAAGGGTAAAGGAGAATCTACAGCTAGCTATTATAGACCTGTGGCGGTGCTATGTTCCCCGGCTAAAGTTTTTGAGTCTACTATTCAGAGTAGTCTATATCCACAAATAAGCGCTCTGCTATCCGACGCGCAGCACGGATTTCGTCCTGGGTGGGGGACAACAGGGAACTTACTAGATCTAGTGAACTGGCCCGCGTCGGCTGCTCGCCTCACATATTAGCATTTTTCGCCAGTTATTTACGTGACCGATGTCAGTATGTTGATAGTGGAGGGGAATTCTCAGAAATATATTTTACGAGATCAGTAATCTAGGCAGTAATCTAGGGCCTTTACTATATTAAGCTTCAGTAAACATTTCACTACTGCAAAAAAAGCGTATCGTAATTTGGGATTGGTGTTACGCCCGACTAAAGTGCACTAACATCGGGGCAGTAAGGACATTGTACGAAGCGCTTATAAAGTGTCACTTGCAATGTAATTCATCTAAATACAAGTTAATGTTAGACAGAATACAAAATAAATTTGTCAGGTACTTGTACTTGAAGCTGTATGGAGTTCACCCTGGATATCCTTTGTTGTATCCGACTCTGTTTGTGCTGGGTATGACGGGCTCTTATAAATTAGAAGTACGCAGGGATGTGGCTCCCGCCACCTACTTATTTAAACTGTTGCGAGGCAAAGTGGACAATCCTGCTGTTCTCGAGGCAGTGATTGTGCTGTGTGTTCCGGATGAGTACGCGCGGCGCCGGCGCCGGCCGCCGCTGCTGCTAGTGCAGCGCGCGCGCACCAATCTGCTGCAGCGAGCGCCGCTGATGCGCGCGTTGCAAGCGCTCAACATGTTATCTGTTCATGTCGATGTATTTTCATGTACACTGAGTGAATTCACAAGAGCCTCATTTTGTTTTTGATCCTAGAGTTTTATACCCAGAGTTTAATGTTTAAGTTTTTTTTTTTATATCGTGCTTTTATTTTTAATTATTATTGTAAGTTACATTTATCTATTGTATTATGTTACCTGTAATGAAAGATATGTGTGTGGTTATAAATAAAATAAAAAATAATAAAAATATTATGCACTCGTATAGTGTTATGTTTGTGGCCGATAATCGCTAATGTAATAGTTGATATTATCTGTAAAGGTAGCCTTCCGATCTATGCGACTGCGACCAGCAAACCTGCTGCCAAGCAGTGGCTCCGCGACCCTATTTCGGTCGCGGTTTCGCGTCGCGCGTCGCATGCATCGGAACTTAAGTGCACAACCTACATGTAAGGCAATGGTTTTTTGACAACTTTGTGCGAATTGCGAAATGATATTAATTATATAATCTGTTATATATTCTTAAAGTGATAACAATTTATCTTGGAAAGTTCCAAAATGATAAAACTTTTGCGCCATCGTTGGCTGGAAGTAACTCGCCGTGTATCATTTTTAATTTTGTATAGAAATACAATGTCATCTTCGGAAGTTGCGAACTGCGTGATCAGGCAGATGTTATCGCCGCCAGTCGCGAGTTATCTCTCTCGCTGCCGACGTGAAAGGGTTCTAATCTCCTATCAAAAATGCTAAACAATTTCTTTATTTTATGGTTGCACTCAGAGTCAGTTAGTGCTAACTTAAGGAGATACTTATTTACTACTTTTGACATAAAATATATGGACTTTATATGTCACAATCACTACAGCAAATGCAAACTAAATCAATAGTCATGTACTGTAAAATATATCGAAATAAAACAATATAAAGAAGACATGTAACTTGCTTCACTGCATACAAAAAAAGTTTAAACAATGAAATAACAAGTCGTTTTCATGGAGTGTATGACTCAGTCTGCTCGACGCATAGGAAATACAGATAATATCTTACACTAGGCCCAATCCAGCAATCAATCAATCCTTTATTGCAAGAATGTGGTATACATAAATAAGGTCTTAAAATATTTTAGTATTAGTAATTGAAATTAAAAAAATATACATCACAGCCCAGCGACTTAGATCGCTAAATACCTTAGTCCCTTGCCTTGTACTACCTTGTTGTAACTTAATAGCTACTATATATATATATATATATATGTGTGTGTGGTATCGTCGAATAGGTATTTTTGTGAGTAATGTCACCGACATTAATTCTATCTTTATGCTTCAGAAGCGAGCGATTAAAGCTGTTTATATGATGTATATTCTCAATACATTTTTGATAATGTTATGTGTGTAAAAATATAGTAATGAATTTGATAAAAATGTGACCTAAATACTAGGAACAAGCATGAACTGGCTGTACCAGTTAAATTCTTTATTAAACACACACATAATAATATACAATAAAACAAAGATGTAATGTAAGTACATCACGTCAATCTAATCCCATGCTAAGTTAAGACTTGTGTTATGGCAATCAGGCAACGGATACACATTTAAAAATTGTATACTATAATTTATTATTACAAACAGACTCACACTACACAAACACTAAAAATAGTTTATCACGTATTGTCATTTTTCGGCGACGTGATGCGCGCTTCGTTGGGTAGCCTCCCCCGGAACCTTCGGTAAACTGACTAGACTCAGTAAAATAAGCAATTCTTTTAAAGGTCAGTGTATACGTTTCTGTAATAAACTCCCAGAAAAAGTAAAAAATTTGTCAATAAATAAATTTAAAAAAGTAATTAAAAGACATTTGTGTGCCAAAGGTTATTATAAAGTTAAATATTTCATTGAGGACAGCACACCCTAGGAATAAGATGACCCTAAACAATGTACTTCTGTACTGTAATATGTAGTAGATATTGCAATTTAATACTTATTTATTTTTGTTTACATATTTTTTTTGTTTTTGTTGTATTGTAGTTTCTTACGCCGGTTCTTCTCGCCGGGTTCCGAACCGGTGGTAATTGTCATCCTTTTTTTCTTCTTTGTTTCACGTTCAGAAAACAAAACCTTGTTTTTTATTTTGAATGAAAAAATTTTTTTTTATAAGCTGGCGCGTGAGAAGCCTGACTAGCGAAAAGCTGTTAAAGAAGGCACCGAGAACTTCGGAGAAGCTCGACTGGAAGATCTGGATGCCAAACGATAACACCGCAAGACTCACCCTAAGCCCACATATAACTATACGTTCAGCTCCACTGGACAACTATTCTGCACAACGTGTGACCGAGTCTTTTAGACTAAGCTCGATTTGTCCAGCCATATACGGGCTCATGCAAGAAGGCTAAAAGGGTCGCCGTCGACGGATGCCTCGTGGAGGACATCATCATCATTTAATAAATAATGGCAAGATTTCATACATGACTTTTTTGCAAACTCAACCATTATCGAGTATAAGTCGGGCAGTAGAACGTTTCAAGAACATGTTTCTTGGGGTGTCGGTACATACACAATAGCCGCGATTGTCAATATGTCGTCAATATAATTAGATTGTGAGAGTCGTGTCGCGCCGGCCCCCGGCCGCCGAGCGAGCGCCGGGGGCCGGGGGCCGGGGCCGGCGGCATCTATTAGTTGTGTGATGAGAGCTGCTTACTCTGCTTACTTTGTCCGCGTTGATTACTCCGGTGACCCCGGCCGGCAAAATGGGCCGGCCCGTCCCCGGTCCCCGGTGAAGGATGGACTCTGTGCACCAGAGGACTGATCGTTTCTGTGTGCGTCAGAATATCCCGGTTGAATGATCCCGGTCTTGTATGTAGCAGGCCGACCGCAGCGTGACTCCTCAGTAAAACGAAGCCTCACTTTTAATTCCGCAAGTAAATTCGAACGAAGTTCCTTATGGCGCGTTGCGAATGGGGGCTAGACGGAAACAATAGGCACGATACTTTTTTCCACTCGAAATCACAATGTAATAACTATAAGAATGATACAAAAACGACCTTATCACCTTGACAATAATGTAGAATTTAGCAAGTACACATTGTGACTGTTATCGGCATTCCTTCGACGTGCTTTCGGCCATCTTTGACTACTTAGTTCAACTATTTGTTTTGTATAATTTAATATATTATATGTATACAGATAAACAAAATTGAAGTGCCTGTTTGTAATTTCAAATTAACAACTTTTATTTTCACTTAATGCATTTAAAAGTATGATCGGTACTTGCAATAAAATATAAATTGTTAACATTTTTCCGTCCGTCTGTCAGTCTGTGTGTTTGTTCCGGCTAATCTCTGAAACGGCTAGACCGATTTTCACGGGACTGTCACTGGCATATATAGCTGATATTATAAGGTCTAGCATATACATACATATACATATACATAGCCTATTTTGTAGGATATATATATAGCTGATATTATATATATATATATATATATATATATATATATAATATCAGCTATATATATATCCTACAAAATAGGCTTCAATTCTTCATTAACAACTATATATTTATAATATTATATATATATATATATATATATATATATATATATATATATATATATATATATATATATATATATATATATATATATATATATATATATATATATATATATATATATATATATATATATATATATATTATAACTTCGTTCCATCCGGGTGTCCCTTGACACCTCTCAAGTTTTTTTGTGAAGCGAACAGTCTGAGATTTAACGACATTAGGCGCTATTTGTTGGCTTTTTTAGTTTCGAGGCACTATTGAGTTTCTATTCAAAAAGGTATCTTTTAAGATCGTTTGTGTTGGCGTTTATTAATTGGGAAAATTGTTGTTTGGCAGGTCAAAAGTACTCGGTATTATAATGGTCGATATTAGTAGCCTTTATATTAGATACTAGTTGAAACATAGGATTCAGTTTAGACTGGGTCTAGACCAAGAGCCCTGATCTGCTTCTGTAAATAATATATTTTTCAGCAAACGAATAGGTGCCGAAATGAAAAATCGTCTCCAGATAAAAGTGTTTATTGAACTCCCGCCACAGATAGACAGACACGCGCTACTATGTACATACAATATACAACAATATGTACAGACTCCGCTCGCATACGTCATACAAACTACAACATAGTAACACTAAGCAAATCAACACATTTGGATAAAAACAATACTCGTAATTGTAACATTATTATATGCTAAAACAGTGAAAACGTAGGTAAGATCTTATATTATATAATATTTTAATATGCTACTAGTATAAATAAAAAACAAAGTATTAATATTATTACTAACAATAAAAAACATATTAAAAATAGTTCGTTTCTTGTTATAAAACGAGTGTGTGAGCTGCGATCGTCCCACCAAACGTTAATCTACGTTATGCACATCGTCAAGTTTAAACATGGTATAAAATATATCAGTTACATAGTGACGCTAATTGTTTGAAAATCGTTTACACTTAGTTCAGATCCAATTTAATGTTAACGTAAATAAAGAGAGCAATAAAACACTTAACGCTTTAAATGTACCGCTAGTGCTGTAAGACCAAGAAGAGGGCGCGGCGTGAGGAGGAGAAAGAGGGGGGAGGTGGAGGGGGGTCGGAACGACGGAACGTAACATTTTATGCGGCCGAGATACGACGTCGAACGGCCTGAGCTTTCCCCGGGCAGTCTTCTCTCCTCAGAGTATACCATCTGTTTACGTAACATGTAACATTCAGTTGATTAATAATACAAACAGGGCAACCGTACGACTGAGCCGGGAGCTATCAATGAAGCGCATACAATTATTTACTTTTTTATAATATAGTAATAATAATATCATTGGACGCTTCACACCACGTCAATCTGGTCCCGTGGTTGTCCCGTTCTCGAAGAACTTGTGTTAAAGGTACCAGACAACGGAAATATATTTAATACTTTTTATACTATACTTATATTTAAGATTTTTATTATATTATACACATATTTAATACTCATCCATGATCCAGAAATACAGAAAAACTTTTTGTTCCTTCGACGGGATTCGCACCCGCGACCCCACGCTTGATCACCAACACGCTCAACCACTGAGCCACAGAGGTAGTCAAAGCCAAGAACCAAGCTTGTATTGTTTTGTGTTGCAGCCATCGATTTTTTCACGGGCGGATGTCGTTGCTGCAACGTCCCCTCTCCCGCCCCCCACGCCACTCACCGCAGGCATCATTGCCGGCCGCCGGCAAATTATTAATTAAGATACCTTACCAATTTATTTTTCTTAAAATATTTTTTTATTGGAAGTGATCAATTAAGTTTAACGTTCCGAAGATTATGGAAATAAAATAGCCGCTCTTCCGAGTAAACCGAAGTTATTTCTGGGATTTTATAATTATTTTGATAATAGCATTTTGTAATCTGAGCAGCGGATACTCGAGTGTACTCACGTGGCCGTCAGCTTCTACTGCAGCCACAGATTCAAGTTTATTATGTGTCATTTTGCTAGTTTTGGGGCCGGTTACACAATCAAATAAGCTATTAAATACGTAACAGTAAATACGTGACTATTTATACGTACTTATTTGCATGTTTTGTCTCTGTTGCTCGATAAAAAGTATGCAGAAAAATAACTTCCGAACAAGCTACCCGACACCTACTAGAAGATTGTGAAAAAGGTCCTAAAACTTGTTACAACTTTAAAAATCACTCGTCTACGGTCCCAAATAAGATATAAAATTTACAAAAATCGAAACGTCGCTCTTACAATTTAAGTAATTAAGGATGTCTTAAACTTAACACGATAAATGTCTATACAGTATACAGTAATCTCGAAGTATTACAATTTATACAAAAATTTCTAAACACTTCTTGAGGTAAGTACGAAATATTTACAGTCATACGGCCGGCAACTCAAACTCTACCTGAAGTTAGGGGCCACTTAAGTCGCAGGCTGACACTGTCTTTGACTGAACTACAAGGACACCATAATGTGACTAGAGTGCTTTTTAATTTAAGTAGATTTTGAGTATTCGGCCTAGAGTCACTAACCTGCCGTACGGTCCGGCCGGGCACGCCGCGGGACCGTACGTTACCGTCAGTATACAAGGTACAACACTTCCGAAACCCAACGGCCGATAGAATTGAAAAAGTCAACAACGTTAGGGCTCGGGCACGAACTGTAGGAGCACTGCCAGGCGCCAGCAGTCTGGCGCAGTCGTGGTACTCTTTCATGTCACGAGTACCTACTATGTATAAGATGAATAACTACAGAGCCCGGCTCATACTACAATTTAGAAATCCTAAAAACAGTCAACGATTGGAGGTAATTGACAGCGGTGTAAACGAAACGTTATTAAATGAGAATTATATGAAAATCTGTCAAAATCCATACTAATTTCATTTGTTAACGGCTAGGCTCCCAGGACGCTAATACTGCTGTCACTATATTTTGAGGTTCTATTCCGATACGAGCTTTATACGAGTAAACAAGTCGAAACTGACACATGTCAGTTTCGACTTGTTTATGAAACTCGCTCTTACACAGTGATGTACATATCATCACTGTTTGAGAGCGAGGTTCGCTCCTCGACATAATGTATAGTTACCCAAGAACAGAACAGAACAGAACAGAACAGAACAGAAGTTTGCGCAACTGTATTCGTACCGTAATCAAACCGTAACTTAAATTAAAATATTATGCAATTTAAAATAATAATTTCACCCCAAGAATATTTTAATGAAATAATAATAGGTGGCTAATGGCGTAATATTTTTATGATTATAAAGAATACTTGCAATACAGAGATCGTTGACATCATTAATAGGTTGTACCTAATAATGTTACAATAGCTATGGTTTCCTTTTCATAATATTTGCATACTATTATATTAGTTGAATATTTTGGACTTTACCGATAACTAGCATAATAATATCGCAATCTATACAACATGCTTGCAATTTATTTATAAAGATCAATTGTATTAAAATCATGACGCCTATACAATTTTCATTCGGAAACGATACGAATACTTTATTGCAAAAGTAGTCGCGTCTGGGGCTACAGAGCTCCTCGCGTTACAAACGTTTCACAAAAATGTGACAACGAGGAAAATGTGAGGTCGACATTTAACTTCCAGCGCAATCCGAGACAACGAGTGCAGTAACAGATAATATCGTGGATGAGTGTCAGAGTTCAGACGGAGCAGGAAACGGTAGTCTTATGCCCGCTACACATCGCAAAGTTTAAAATGCACAGTTCGGTTACAGTAGACGTATATGTACAGATGTATGTACAGTACTACATCTTCATACTATACAGCCCATTTTGTCATGACAATTTTTGCTGTCTCCCGCTTTGCTTGGGGAGGGAAACTGGAATACTTCCTACTCCTCCTACACTCTTCTGATTAATTTCGTTGCGGTTTTTTTTAACTTTTTTATTATTTTAATCAAACTTATACATTGCTTATGATATGACAGATAGGAGTGATGGGTTAAGAAATTATAGAAACAACATAAGTCCAGGAGTTGTGTTGTTACAAAAATATTTCTAAAGCTTCAGCTTACTAAAATACGTGGAAGGAAAAGGACTTATGTTGTTTCAATTTAGTCAAAGGTGTATGCCAGGATTGCCAGCATAAAAATACTAGGTATTAACTCAATTTTACCAAAAAGTGGACTTGTGTGGTTTCAAAAATACCTGATTCAATTATTAATCGATGTTTTGTGTATGTTTATAATCTAAACTGGCAAGCGAACCGGTTTGGGGCCGCGGTCAACCCCTAACATAAAATTTCAGATTTATTTCACTAAAATGGCTTATTCCGAATGGTTTTTATTATTTCAATATGAAATAGATTAAATTATATTAATTTTTTGTTCGTCAGTGTCTTCGGGGCATTCGGGAGTTAGCAAGTGACGTACATGCGTCGACAGGTCTGAGCCCGCACTCTGTTCCCGCGTCGCCCTTGCCCCCGCGCGGCGTCCGCCCTTACCTTTCGCGCCGGGTTTAATAAAATACACCCGAATAAGAAAGACAAAGATGTGACCTATTTTCAAGACATGAAAAAGAAGTACGAAATTCAGCCAACTATATCAAAACTTTTTTCATCAGCTTCTAAGCAAGACGATGACGGACTTCGAGCTTCGTACAATATCTCATTGTTGATTGCTAAAACAGGGAAACCACACACTATTGGGGAAGATTTAATTTTACCAGCAATTAAAGTAATAACCACTGTACTCCATAAACCAGCTGCAGATATTATCCGAAAAATTCCTTTGAGCAATTATTAGTTCTGTGCAAAGACGAATTGATGAGATGGCTAAAAACATTGAAGAATCATTGTGCAATTATCTACAGACTTGTAAATTTTCAATTCAGCTGGATGAGTCCACCAATGAAGCATTGTTATTGTCATACGTGAGGTTCATTAAGGATGAGAAAATATGTCAAGAACTATTGTTTGCTACAAATTTGGAAACGGATACAAAAGGAGAAACTATATTTAATACTCTGGAAAAGTTTTGTGCCGAAAAGGAAATTCCTTTGAATAATATTTTGTCAGTTGCTACGGATGGCGCACCGGCTATGACAGGGCGTCACAAAGGCTTCATAGCGTGCTTAAAAAGTAAAGTTCCTGACGTGCTTGCTGTGCATTGCGTAATTCATCGCCAGCATTTGGTTGCGAAAAATCTGAATGAACGCCTCCATATATCACTGCAATATGTCATCAGATCAGTTAATAAAATCAGAAGTAACTCGTTGAATGACAGATTATTTAGTCAGCTTTGCATTGCCAATGATGAAGATTTCAACCGACTGCTGCTCCACACAGAGGTGCGCTGGCTGTCAAAAGGTACTACTTGTTTGACTGGATTTTACAATTTGTTTGGATCTGTGATAGAGTTCCTAGAAAACAAAGACCCAGAATTGCGCGACAACCTCATCTCATCAAAGAACGATATTGCGTACTTGACAGACCTGTATAAATTGTTTAATGATGTCAACCTCCAACTTCAAGGTGATGACTTAAACTTGATTAAGACGAAAAATAGCATTGCTGCTTTCGTATCCAAACTACTATTATACAAAAGAAATATCGGCAGACGGGAATTCAATAACTTCCCAAATTTATCAGAAGTATCATTCAATAACGACGACTTGCTTGTTTACTGTCAACACTTGGAAAACCTCCACAGAGATTTCAAGGAACGATTCCAGGACGTTTTAAACATGGACATACCAGACTGGGTTTTGGATCCTTTTTCAAATGTTAACACAGCAGGATCATCCCAGTTAGAAGAATAACTAATAGAACTGACGACAAATGAGGAATTAAAAATTAAATTCAAGAATGGCTACCAAGAATTTTGGCTGCAGAAGCCTATTTCACAACTGTACCCAGGATTATGGTTGATTGTTCAACGATTTCTAATAGCATTCCCATCTTCCTATTTAGCTGAACGTGGATTTAGTGCTGTAGCCACGTTGGTAACTAAAAAGATAAATCGGCTTCAAGTTACTGAACGCGGCGACTTACGGTTGTTTTTAGGTAAAATGGAGCCTGATATTAACAAACTCCTTAAAATGCATCAAATTCAACCTTCTCATTAGTTATGTCATAAATTCATGTCTTTTGAATGTCAAAAAAAATATTCCTCAATATAACTAAGCATGCGTTTTAATTGCTCCCATTGAAACATTATTCTTTCATTCTTCATTTTAAACTCAGAAATAGGATAGGGGTCATATTCCTATCTTACGACTATAAAATAATATCTTACGTTAAAATATAATCATGGCAATAGCTGTTTTAAATTCGCGACAGATGGTAAGTAAAATTAAGATGGGGGCTCTAGAAAAAAACATATTCTCAAAGTGGGCGGTGAGCAAAATAAGGTTGAGAAACTATGGGTTAGAGCATGCTACATTGATCAGAAAATTGCACCACTATGGTATTCGGGACTCTGCACTCAAGCTTTTGAGTTATTACCTTAAAATTAGAACTCAAAGGGTGGAGATAAATAGTAAAAGGTCCACTGAGACCAAAATAGAATTAGGTCTATGGGGTCAGAGGTCTATTTTAGGCCCATTTATTTTTCTCATCTATATAAATGACTTTCCTCATCTTATTAAAGATAATGATAATGAGATAGTACTTTTTGCCAATGACACTTCACTAATTTTTAATGTGAAGCGTCAACAGTCAGATTACGACGAGGTAAATAGTGCTCTCTCGAAAATAATACATTGATATAATGTTAACAACTTACTTTTAAATTCATATAAAACAAAATGTTTAAAGTTTACTTTGCCCAATGTTAGGCAAGTACAAATCAATATTAAATGACGAGAAAATGAACTTAGTGGACACCATTGTGTTTCTAGGTATAACACTATATAGTAAATTACAGTGGGGTCCTCATATTGCTTATCTTACAGATAGGCATATAGCATATGCAGTCAGAAGAATTTGAGAAATTTCTGACGAAGACACGGCGCGACTAGTTTATTTTAATTACTTTCAAAGTAGAACGTCTTACGGCATCCTTTTATGGGGAAATGCCGCCGACATTAATACTATATTTGTACTGCAGAAGCGAGCAATACGTTAAATTTACAAAATGTCCCCTTTTGAATCTTTGAGAGAAAAGTTTATAGAAATAGGTATTCTGACCGTCGCTTCTCAATACATTTTGGTATTATATGTTAGAAATAATATTAGTAATTTTAAAACTAAAAGAGACAATCACTGTATCAACACTAGAAATAAGCACAAGCTAGATATACCGGTGATCAGACTAAGTAAAGTAAGCAAATCCTTTAAAGGTCAAGGATTTGTTAGATGCCCAGAACACGTTCAAAATCTTTCCATTAATAAATTTAAAAAAATAGTTAAAGAACGTTTGTGTGCTTTAGCTTATTAAAGGGTCAATGATTTTATTGACGATCGCACACTATGGAAATAGGATGGCCACCTGCACGGCTGCTTCGGCAGATACATATAGTATATACTATATGTATCTGACGTTTGTTAATATTATATAGACTAAGCTTACATATTGTAAAATATATATATTTTTTAAAAGAACAATTTTCCATCTTTTTGCTATAAGATGGCCCCGTGCGAGTTTCTTACGCCGGTTCTTCTCCCCGGGTTGGTTCCCGAACCGGTGGTAGGCATCACGTAGGGACGATTCTATAAGCGTTGCTCTGTAACCTATATGGAAATAAAACTTTTTTTTTGATTTTTGGGTTTAGCATGTCCCTCGGGTCCCTCCCTGAGATCATATCAAATGGTTTTTGTGGTTGGTCACCACTGTCGATCCTGGCTACATAGGAGTTGCAGCGGTGGGAAAGTGTGGTGGGCCAATCGCCCGAATAAATAAAAAATACTAGACAGCCCGAATCGGCGCACGCATACATACTCAATTTGTCTACTATGGCCGAACTGTGCAGTTTTATCGTTGTGGTCTGTAGTGAGCATTACACGCTCCGGGGTCGGCTTGGTTTGACATCGAGACCATCTTTACACATTTTGAAGAGGTAGCATTATTATGGTTTCGAATTATTTGAGTGATAATTTTATAGATTCAATTATATTTTAGTGCACAATGGCCGTTTCCTGCGTACGTCAGTCACCGCTGGGGTCGCTACCACGGCGACTCGCGGCGCACAATATGTACGGCGCACATACAAACACAGCCTTTATCCACAATATGAAAACGGTTTTCACAATGTTCTATTTTTCATTGAACCGGAAATCTGTAACAAATAAATAAAAAAATTATGTTATGTTTCCTTAGCTCGCTACGACGTGCTACGAGCGTCGCTACGCTGTGCTACGGCTGCGTACGTCATAATGCTATATTTAAAACCTAGGCCTTATTGGATGATTTATACAGTATTCTCCGAGCAAAGTAACCACTCTTGAAATACTGTAGTGCCTAGGACAGTTGGTTTTTAAATGTCGTATGGTTGCCCAAGTACATACGGCATTCTCATAACATAGTGAGCCTAGTCCAGAGGAATGACTGATAAATACGTCTGGGGCCAACCATGTGCGGGTTTCCTCACGATGTTTTCCTTCACCGTTAGAGCGTCTGTATAATGTACTCGAGATCTGAAAACGTCTCATTGGTACACGCCACAACCTGGGAATCGAACCTGCACTCTCTCGAGTACGAATCAAACGGTCTACCCACTAGGCCACGGAGCTCTTCTATTATAGTTAACAACAATTATAATAATAAATCTCTTTTTTGTGTGATTCACTTAAAGCCAGGGGGGAGGGGCACCCGGGACCTGCGCTGTAACCGTATGTGAGTTACGGGCCGGGTCGGGCGATATGAAACGCGTTAAATATTATGTAGCGGGTGCGGACGGCACAGACGGACACTCAATTCGGCACCGTATTTGCGATGAAATAAAATACATTTCTACAGATTTATGTAAAATTTAAATAGAGAGTTTTTCTGTATTATATGTGTCTATGACTTTGATTGTCCGATTATGGGATCGATCCGATCGATTTGAACATAATCTTGATTTTAATTTTAAATTAATTTAGTATTGTCCAAATGCAAGAACAAGACGAGACTTAGCCAGTCTTGATTTCGGTCTTGCGCCAATACATCTGGTCTTGGTCTTGGTCCTTCCTTGGTCTTGCAGCAAGGCTCTCGCAAGTCTCACAATTACCTATTAGCCTATTGCTATTTATTAAGCATGTGTCGTTCCCGAACAAACAAAACACCCGGGATGCGCGGTTCACATGGTTCAGTGGTCCACTCGTATGAAATTGATTCGGTCATTAGTGTTTGGTTCACTGATTTATTACCGAACCATATGAACCATGTCTCGATATGCTAAGTTCGAGCGACACGAACCAATGGTTCGTGTCGCTCACTGATTTATGACTTTTATGAGAGAGATACCTAATACCTAGCGATATTTACGTTGATCATACTTCGCTTAAACAGAATACTAGGAAATTTAAAATTAGATTTTCGAAATAATTTGAAATTTAAATTTCTGTCTGATGTGTGTCTAAGTAAGGGGTTATTTAGTGCCATTTTCAAATGTTTAAATATTATTGAATAAAGACAAAATATATTGACCATTCATACGAGTTATAATTTTGGAGTTTGGACTTTGCTGCTGTACATACAAAGGTTATTGTAAACTAAAGTTTTATTACCTAATTAATTAAAGTTGTTGAATTTTGGGTGATATATTGACTATTTTTATGTACGTACCTATGTGGGTTTTTGTGATTTGTATTATAACACTTAACTTAAAAGGTGTTTATTTATTATAACATTATATACTAATAACTAATAACTACTACACATACTAATAACTTTATTATTTCACAATCTACACATGCCGCCCGCCGGCCACATGCTGTGCGCTGGGCGTCTTTTCTAATGGTGAAATAATTTTTCAAATCGGTCCTATAATTTCCGTGTTTAGTAGAGAAATATATATATATATATATATATATATATATATATATATATATATATATATATTTCTATATATATATATTCTATATATATATATATATATATATATAGGTAAGTACTAAAAAAATAATAACAACTCTAAAACTTAAAATGCTACAAAACAAAGAAATCTCCCAGGTCGTCCCCACCAGGCAGAGTACCTAGAAGGCTCAAAGAGTTTCCTTGCGATACTTATTCTCTGGGCCAGGTAGGTGCCGGCTCTGGGGTCTCGGGTGGCCTCAATGAGTTTTGGAGATTTCTCTGAAAAGTTTGTGCGCACCCAGATCCCATGTACCTAAGGTTTCAACCCCAAACGGTTCAAATATGAGATCCCCACTAAGGTTCTCATATTTACGCCGCTTGAGGTTTTCCGCCTGATTGGCGGCCGCACCTGCAGAACTCGAGGAGCCCTGGACATGGGACGGAGCAAGTGTATCGACGCAAGTAGCGTCCCATGAAAGAGCCCGTCCCACTCTCCAAGGGACCAGGGTCATACCGTCTGGTCTCTTGCCATCGTCGCGCGCCAAACAGAGGGTTCCAGGACAGCTGACACTCCGGCGGTGACAAGAG
Source organism: Phengaris alcon alcon (assembly GCA_037179445.1). Lineage (NCBI taxonomy): Eukaryota > Metazoa > Arthropoda > Insecta > Lepidoptera > Lycaenidae > Phengaris > Phengaris alcon. The sequence goes on along the minus strand of JAYRCH010000478.1, from coordinate 58,490 downwards.
CCCGACGGATGAGATCGTTCAGGCAGTGATGTCGGGAGATGCGGCCGGCGCTTTTATATATATATATATATATATATATATATATATTTAACCCTGGTTAAAATATCATGCCTTGTCTTGCATAAATACGAAGAACGAGAGAGATAAGTAATATATTTTTACCTAGTTATTAATTTAATAAGTAATTTTAATCCAGATCTGCGCAAGTGGGGCTTAGAAGTTCAATCGATTTGCAAGTCGCAATCCGCAACGAGAAAGTCAAAATCAAATTGATTTCATTACTTACATATTATTATTATATAATTAAACATCTTACAAAAACTTTGAAGTTTCGATTCGAAAGAATATTCGTCAAATAAACATTAGACAAACACGGCGCGCTAGGCGCGCCGCGGCTTCGCCCAGGCGCACGTAACAACAAAACTGTAAGCATATTCTATTACCCATGGTCTTAGACGATAATGTTGGATTCTAATGGTGTTAGATTATAATGGTGTTCACAGGGCCTTAAAATGGTGATTTTAGGGCCTGTGCGTTGATAAAATCAGTCAATCAGGTTTGTCTTTTATATGTACATATATAATCTGCCAATACGTCTGCCAAATATATATATATTTGGCAGACATAAAGTAGACCACGGGGAATGACATACCTAGGCTTTTTATAGCGGGAAAACTGTTCCCGTGTATTACTGTACTGTTCCCGTGGTATAGTGTATTGACGCGGGCGGAGTGCGGCGGCCGTGGGCAATAGCTAGTATAAAAATATTTTAACATTTTACAAAGAAGTTTCAAAAGAATATGCGTCAAAGACACTCGGCACGTGGATGCGGCTAGCGTACGCACGGCAGTTAAAGATAATAACCAAAAACTATAAGAGGTATATTCTACCGCCTATTTTAGTTTAGGATTATATTTTATAATAGTAAAAGAATTTTCAAATCGGTACAGTAGTTTCCGTGTTTAGTAGACAAGAAAAAAATAACATAGCTTTAAAGTCGCCGACTGAACATTTATTTAAGTTAGGGTAAATTACGCTTCGGTAGCTGTAAGCTATGTCTGTGCATGGTCTGTGCATAATGCCTTATTTCATTTTTAATTTCATCCCACGGGAACACTGTACAGTATACTTTTTCGGGATAAAAAGTAGCCGATGTGTTATCCGTACAGTAGATTTTTCGTGAAAGAGTACAAAAAATGTTTATATATTTTTTTGGTCTCATAGACTAAAGAGTCCCTAAGCGTATACCCCGAACTCCTATATTTCCTGAAACGACACTCAGTCCTAACTGCAAGATGCAAGAGTCTCGCAGGCGTAGTCTTGTTCTTGCTCAAATATTGCACAGTCAGTCTTGGTCTTGGTCTTGCTAAAATTAGGCGGTCTTGGTCTTGTAAAAATGCAAGAATAAGATCAAGACTGCAAGACCAAGACCGACTTTGGGCAACACTAAATGAATTGAATTGAAATTGAGATTATGCCCAAAACGTCTATTATCTCGCTGCTCACCCGGTGTCAGAAGTCGTCTAGACAGAGATCTCCTGTATCTGCACGCGCTTCTTGTGCGGTGCGGACGCTACGGCGGCAGGGGGCGCGCCGCCCGCTGAGCCGCCCGCCGAGCCGCAGCTGTGCTGTGGACACCACGCCACGTTACTCGCCACGAATCAACTCGAAGCTCGAGAGGGAAATTCCCTTATTTAATGTAAGTATGTCGTGTATAATGCTCGCTATGTTCATCGTTTAGAGCGGGGGTGGCAAATGTGTATACCGACGGCATGGAGCTCCATTGGAACCAGGGTTACCTTGAGCGAGCTCTTGCGCGGGCTGGCGGGGGTCGGAGTGTGCGCAGGCGCGGGGCGGGGGTCGCGCGAATGGCGCGCGGCACGGGGGGCCCGGCGCCGGCCGCGCTGCAGGTAGATGCCGGCGAACACCAGCAGGTTGAGCGCCAGCAGGCAGCAGCCCGCGCCCACCGTCACGCCCAGCGCCACCGTGTAGCTGTTAGGTCAAGTGTTATCAGCAATACATACACAGTAAAGCTATTCATGTATTAGTACATATATCCTAGAATGTTTCTAAAGTCGATCACAGAGCACGTAGAATTTCCTATCGTGCACCTATGTAAACTCAATATTCATCCGCGAGTGATGACTCAATGTATAAAATTCTACGTGCTTCGCGACTACACTTTATCAACTATTGTCATATAAATGTCTGTAGTAACTTAACCCAAGACCTAAGACTGTTGACTAATGGTGTAGATGCACCATGTAGTTGTATCCGGGCGGGAGGTCGTGTTGTGGGATGATAAATTGACTGCTTCCCAGCACTCTCCGCCCCCAGGCCGCTCCGCCCCGGCGTTGTTCTCGTCTGGGACTCCCGGGACGGCCGCTTAACTCGACTTGCCCGGCCGAGACCCATTAAGGCAGGTGTGTGCCCTTTAGAGAGCCGGGCCTTGGGACGGTAGCGGATAAACACATTAGCGTGATTGCTTCCGAATGCGATAATCGATGTTGACGGGCGCGACCGTCCCGAATGTTTGTCCACACGTAAGCTTGCAGCGGCTCACGCTCGACAAATGCGCCCTTTTAGAAAAGGTGTTATATAATTTCCTGCACGACTCATATAAAATGATGTTATGGATTGAGGAAAACGCCTGGTCATCCGGCATAACAGCGACGTGTACTGCGCGGACGAACGGATGGTGTACCTGTAGTAGTGCACGTCGAGCGTGGTGAGCGAGTCCTCGCGCGGCGTCGGTGGCGGCGCGGCGAGCGCGGGGCGCGCGGTCGGGGAGGACTCGCACTCCTCCGCACCCCCCTCCCCCGCCGCACCGTCCGTCTCCTCCTCCCCGCCGTCCTCGTCTCGCCGCCGTCGCCGTCGTCGTCGACAGCTCCGGCAGCACGTCACCTGAAGACAACCGCGGTCACAGTCAAATTCACACCTCCTTAAACAATTGTCAAACTAATAAAAAATATTATTCGGATTGTACGCTTAAAACGGAAGCTCAACGAGGAAGAAAAGTAAACAAGTACGATATATCTTTTATATTTTAGAAGAAAGTTGATGAAAAAAAATAAGAAGTAACCGAGTGCGAGAGATTTAGAGACCCACAGGCCGGCGCGGGCGGCAAGGCATTTTGTGCCGTTTTATCTCCCATATCTCACGCTTCCTTACATTTTCCGTTTATATTTGTCTCATATGAAATACAATATTCTGTTTAAGCGCACTATACACGTATAGAACATTTTCGTTTTATGAACAAATAGCCATTTTGGTCGGTCCGAGCATCGAGGTCAGGAAATTTTTTGTTGTATATTCGTGGCTCTATGCACTATAATAAAAATATTATATATTCGAGTAAATAAGTAATACGGCTTCACGTAGTCTGATGGACATAATTGTATAATACGGGCATAAATATGGGGCACGAAATAAAGTACTCGAATAAAAAGTAATGTAAATAACAATAAAAACTTTCGGGCACCAAATAAAAACAAAAGTAAGATTCAAGAATTACTTTGTTTATTAAATTCTTACTCATAATATTTGTTTTTTTCTCGCTTTCTCTCTTTATGAATCACAAAAACGTAATTAAAAAAGTTTATTTCGTAAGGCCGAACCCTTTGAAACTCCCTCAAGATTTATTTACAACACAGAAAATAATTTCATAAAATATATTCTGGCGTAGAAATCGTAGTCAATGGAGTGAAAGGAATAAACCTACACAAAGGCACCCCCGGGGCATTTCGGGGCACTACGCGCTACGAATCTTGCGTTATCTACAGTCACCCTGAGGTATTCCAGACTCCGGGGCTACGACAAGCGAGCTGTCATACGACGCTAAAGATTGTAATAATACAAGACTGTTATACTTTTCAAAGATACACGCAAAAATATTGTCATTTTTGTAAAAATTATTTGGACTGACGTGCATGTTATTTAAATGCACTTGTACGTAATAATAAAATCGAATATATAATATTATGTATTTCCGTTTTTTTAAATTAGGAGGTTGCAATTAATTTAAATTTTGATTTAATATGTTTAAAGAGATTACGCTTGGTATCTCGCCCCGCGGACCCCGCTCTGCCAGCCTCGGAACGCGCGGCGGCGCGCAACGGCGTGCGGCGGTGCGGAAGTCAGGGCCAGCAATTCGTGCAGCCTGTCGGGCGATCACGCCGACTGACACTCACCCTAACGACGGTATATACGTATTATTGCACCCATGTAACATTACCTAGTGTTTCTAAGAATGCACACACGCACCTAGCGAATATATAGAGCACCTCAGCTACACCCGCGGACGCCGGAGACAAAAGAATGTACTTTGCAACTATTTCAAGTGGTTCGGAGCGCACAAAGGACTTGAGTCGATATACTTCTGTGTTCACTGTTCACCACACACAGGATACCGACGTCATTATATTATACGAACAGAATGTACCTGAGCAACACTAACACCTCTCATGCGCAGTAAAATAATGAAATACGTTGAAACTAGATTCCCAGATCGAAATTTAAAGTATTTAGATGAGGTGTTTTATTTATTACTCTTGTCTTCTGACAGTACCAGTGCCGGACTTACATATTTGCCCACTAAACGTCCTTTTCCAAAATATAACGTTTATCCATGTTCTGTTTTGAAAGACGTTTCTTTTGTTTCTTCGCTTTTAACATGTAGCATAGTTTATTTATAACAGTACACCGCTACAGTAACACACTGTCAAAATCTGCAGACTTCTGTCTTCTAAATACCTAAAGAAAAGGCCGCCGCTCGCCGCTCTTATCTAAAAATATTGATTTAAATTGTATAAAATTAAAATATTAAAACGCTTTTAGAATATTTTTGAGATCCATGATCGCAAAGGTATAAATTACCGTTTAGTTTTTTTTTTCGTATTCAGGCGTTACAGTATACTGTGCAGTACTAAAGCATTAAATTTAAATAATATAAGACATAAATATAAGACAAAGAAAACCAAATTTGCAGACCTAGGCTTTAGCCTACCCAGCCACCTGGACATAACAAGCAGTCACAATATGGAACTATAGCCATACGTGACACGACTTCCCGACCTCTCCATCATAGTTGTCAAGTTGGCAATACATTAACTTCATCTCTGTTCATCCCATACAGAGTGATCGGACAACTTTGAAAAAAGCAAGAGGCGAACTCACGATTCATTTCATGCCGTCAGCCGTATGCTTTTGTATCGTAACTATGCAAAATAATCATGGATTCAACGCACCGTCCGATTATACAATATATTTGTATCCAATTAAATGATCTGGCAGCCCTGCGTGTTTGTTGCGTCTACATGACTGCTCAAAACTCTAACCATTATAATGTGGCTTTATGACATTAATTATAATTCTAAATATCAGTAAATCAACAACATTGTTCCCAATTACGAGAAACGATTGTACATCAAAGGTCAAAGTAGGTCTTAATTGCGAAGATTCAGTTTTTTCTACAAACTGAATCTTCGCAATTAAGACCTACTCTCTAGGCTAGGCTACAGGCTCACAAACTCACGCGGAGAAAAACTCCGCAAGTGGAGGTCGGGGGCTGGGCCGGCGGGACGTGCCGCACAATGTGTCTTAATTATTGCACTATTGTGGCAAAAATAGTCGGCCAGGTGTGTGCGGGGGAGGGAGGACCGCAATTAGCGCCGGGGATGCCCCCCGCATTGTCCGCGGCCGAGCTCGTTATCGCGCCGAGCCTGCGGGAAATTATTAATAGCGCCATCAGCGCCTGTTGTATTTTTCGTGGATGACGACGTATCGGTTACATAAAAGGTGGCGCCTTTTGTTGTCGATGCCGGAAGGAGTCGCGCGGGAGTTCCGAAGAATTTACGGGAAAATACCGGCGCTTCCCTCTCCGCGCCGCGCCCAGCGGATGTAATTAAACCGAATTAATTGAACGGTCGGTTTTGTGTTTTGGAATAATTCGAGCGGTAGGCGTCCCCCGCCCTCACCTACCGCCGATCCATCTTTTGTTCGAAACAGTCGAAATTGTATCAATTAATTGTAGAAGTTTTGACGGTAATCACGGACGACAGCTATCTAATGCTCACTCAACTGTGAAACGAGGCGTACTGACCGGGGGCTCGCTGTTTCGCCGGAATGTGACATGAAGCTAATACAGAGCGCGTCAGCTCTGCGTTAGCTTTGATTTATTAGCACAAGCACTCCCCCGGAGTCTCCCGACCGTGACGGGACACGACGGAGCGCGGTCAAAGTTCATTCCCGTCGTGCTTACAATATTTAATAACCAATAGGGAAATAAAACTTTTTGAATTTGAAAATGAATTGAATTCCTTAAAACAATATATTATTATAACGTTATTATGTAAAATCATTTACGGATATTTTGGGCCCATAATCTATTGCTTAGGTATAGACGTTTAGACAGAATAAAATTGATAATAATTAAATTACATTACGTTCTTTACGGCGACGTGCAGGTCATTGACATTAGGTACACAGCTGTTTGAATTGATAATATTATTATTTATGCAAAGTCTTTGCTTTCGTTTCAAATCATCTGTTTTTGTGAGGGTAATGACCTACATAGTGCCTTAGAGCCCAATGTAGTTCTATTTTGTTTTTTTTTGTTTCTGTCTAAACGTAAGTATAGCAGGAGGATAACGAAAAGTCGCTTGCAAAAAGGGGACATGCCGACCACGGTGAGCTGAGTGGCTAAAGTACAAGATACCTTACGTAATGTTAGCCGTCGTACGTAGTACTTAGCTCTAAAATAACAGAGTCATCGAGAAAAATGGACTTTTCGTGAAAATCACCAAAAAATTATTTTAAATTTTTTCGTGTTCAACTCGACGAAAACGATGTTACTTGAATTTTTTACATACGAATACACTGAGAAATAATTACTGTAGAAGTAAAATCGAAAGTGTAGAGGGATGTTTGAAGTGAAACACCGGTAATTTGATACTGTCGTATATTACACAACACTGCCCTAATTTCCTAACAGGCGTCGGAGTGGACTGCAGGTGGCTATCGCACTCCTAGCCTATAAGTAAACTAATTTCCTAGCTAGTAGAGAGGCGGACTGCAGGGGCTATCGCACCTCCTACTCACTTCGGCACGATACTAGGGGACTGCAGGTGGCTATCGCCCTAGCACGGTCGCTAGCTGAATGAATAACTCCGGTTGCGCATTGCGCTTATATACGCCGCCGCCGTTGGAGCCGTGTGCAAAACATCGTAGTGGGGATGGTGGGGGTGCTCGGCGAGATAGATAGCTGTCGGTGTACGAGCGGGAATGTACTAGGATCCGCGCGCTGTACGCTTATCATTAATTCATCGTGTTACAAAAGTAGGATTCATATTCGGATTCAGCGACAAAAAATACGTAAGGTATTATGTACTTTAGCCACTCAGATCACCGTGGTCGGTCCTCCTTATTTTTTGGCTCATTTCCTATTTTTGGATTGATTGGATTTTGATTTTGATTGGATTTTGTCTAAAATATTCGTAATTGATTTTGCATAACGTTAAACTATTAACTTATTTTGCATGGTATAATTTTATTATAACGAACTGCGGGCGGGGCGCGGGGTGTGCGGTAGGGGTGAGGGGAGCGGGGAGCGCTAACCGAATCAGTTAAAAAACCTCGACGAGAAAAGGATTTCATTGAATTCGTGTCATTAATTATGTGCGGTGCTCTGTCACCGGCGCGCACCCCCCACCACCATCGCGGCCGACGCGAAGTGCGCGCTCGGGCATGTTCATCGCGGTGCGGTACGAGTATCACACACATGCTACAATATTGTGATTTATGTAGAATCTACGCGTATGGATGGATGTTAGTAACTCTTTCACGCAAAAACTACTAAATGAATTTTGATGAAATTTGGTACGGTAGTAGTTTAGGCACTGGATTATTACAAAGGCTACTTTTTTACCGAAAAAATACAGTGTTCCTGCGGGAAATTACGTTAATACTGCATTTACGCGGGCAGAGACGGGGGCAAAAGCTAGTTAATAATAAATGTTTTGAATATTTGTATATTATTATTAATATAATATGTACGCTGGAAGTGCTGGCTAGTACTTATCGTATCTCAATGACATGGGGTCATAACTTTGTGCCAAGTAACTTCACACGCACCGTTACGAGTGTCGTATAAAGCACAGGACGGGTGGCTGGAGGACGTGGGTGCTAATGAGGTTTCGTGGCCAGAAAGCTGCTGGAATGGGCTCGTAATTGTTGCGGCACACACACATATGCACACAATATAATAAACATGTATACACACACACTTGGACGACGCCGGTGGCTGCCGTCGCTCAAACGACTTTATTGCGTTTAATTCGAGTAACTTTCGAGGCAGGAGGGCTCCGCCAGTGGCAGAAATATAAATTCAATTTAATATTGCAAGTGTTTATTGTATGAACGTGGAGTTGTAACTTTATGTAAATTACAGTCAGCGAGCGATTTGTTTATTTTGTAACACGAGCTCGATGAGAGATTTAATTGGATATAAATGTAAAATTATTTACGTCTCGAAGAAACGTGTTATATTATATGTGGTATAAGGATTAATTTTTAGTGATTTTTTTTTTTTTATTTATTATATTATAATTATGTTTTGCATAATCATTCACTACACGGCGTACGGCGCGCGCAGCTGGTGGTGGCGAGGCGCGGCGCCGGGGCGGTGCAGCTGCGGCGCCGGGTGCAGCCACAGCGCCATCTTGTGTGTGTGTGTGTGTGTGTGTGTGATCTCCAGGGTACACACTAACCTACGAACATGTTGGCGTGCAGCGCGCGCAGTTGGTAGTGGCGCGGCGCGGCGCCGGGGCGGTGCAGCTGCGGCGCTGGGTGCAGCCACAGCGCCATCTTGTGTGTGTGTGTGTGTGTGCGATCTCCAGGGTACACACTGACCTACGAACATGTTGGCGTGCGGCGCGCGCAGTTCGTAGTGGCGCGGCGCGGCGCCGGGGCGGTGCAGCTGCGGCGCCGGGTGCAGCCACAGCGCCATCTTGTGTGTGTGTGTGTGTGTGTGTGATCTCCAGGGTACACACTGACCTACGAACATGTTGGCGTGCGGCGCGCGCAGTTGGTAGTGGCGCGGCGCGGCGCCGGGGCGGTGCAGCTGCGGCGCCGGGTGCAGCCACAGCGCCATCTTGTGTGTGTGTGTTTGTGTGTGTGTGTGTGTACTCCAGGGTACACACTGACCTACGAACATGTTGGCGTGTGGCGCGCGCAGTTGCTAGTGGCGCGGCGCGGCGCCGGGCGGTGCAGCTGCGGCACTAGGTGCAGCCACAGCGCCATCTTGTGTGTGTGTGTGTATGTGTGGTCCCCAGGGTACACACTGACCTGCGAACATGTCGGCGTGCGGCGCGCGTAGCTGGTGATGGCGCGGCGCGGCGCCGGGGCGGTGCAGCTGCGGCACTAGGTGCAGCCAAAGCGCCATCTTGTGCCCGCGGTAGTGGCTCTTCACGCGGACTTTTGAACCTGCGCATGAGCATTAACCAATCAATAAAATAATATTTTATCTTCTATGCGTCTGCCTAGGCGAGGAGCTAGTCTTAGAGCGTACACATGGCTGTACATTACACACGTGCTGTGCGGATTTTGCAGACACCGATGCCGCAGGATTTGCGTCACGTGTGTAAGCACTCCTATCGATCCTTGACATTTGTCGACGGCTTTATTAATGTACAATTTATTAGATTTCCTTCCATTCATGTTAACACACAACCTTTTACACGGGAACCTTTTCATAAGCATTACTCAAACGAGGCGGCACTCGCAAGCGTCGCTCGCTTCCGAGAATAAACTTGTTTTCTTAAGCAGCGCGCTTCGAGAATTCTTCGGTACATTTATTTGAAGTCGAGTCGACGGAGCGAGCTAATATCCTTTTAATGACGCCGGAAGTTTCCGTGTAGTGTACACATATTTCATGGTTAGTTAAACGGATCTTTAGTTTTTCTCGTTCCTAGTTAATTGGGAACAAATTCCCCACTGAGCCCGGACTGACATTGTCACTCACCGATGCTGATGTACTGCTGCGTGTTGAGGTCGTACCGCGGCCAGGCCGGCTGCTCGGGTCGGGCGGGTTCCTCGGGGTCCACGGTCTTGGCGAAGGCGGCCAGCAGCTGGACGGCAGCGTCCGCCGCGCCAGTGTCCGCGCGCGAATAGTTACGCACGCCACCCACCAACGGCAGGCCCAGGAAGTACCACAGCGTCTCGCCTGACACCGAGCCCAGCCGCTGCAACACACATCGATTAATGCTCTGCAGCTCGAGCCGGCAGAGAGCTCGATAGAAGTGCCGAGAAGTGAAATATTTTGCCGGTAAATACCCTAAAATAAACTGACACCAGCACGATACGGTAGAAGGCCGAGTGCTCGTTAAATACTCGTTGCTAATGAATTATTCAGCTTTACTATTCAAACAATTTGTGCAGAGTCAGCGAACGGCCGCGAGAGACAGACGAGTTCAGAGTGCGGCAGGACCGAATTATAAACATCAAATTATTATTTACGACATCGGGAGGGCCTGAGGCTTAACACGAGACAGGAACTCTTCAAAGGGAAGTTCCATCCATTTATTATGTAAGAGAATACACTCGACCCCGCGTGTCGTGTGTCGCGACCGGTCGAGCGATCGATCGGGTGATCGACGGAGGACGACGTCAATTTTCACTAGGCGACGCGACGGGGAAAAGTTCACTCAATATTAAGGCGCTATACATGGTAAAATAGGCTTCTTTTAAAAAATCTGACATTTTAGTGCAGCAAAAAAATATATGTTATTCTTGATCATATTTGTAAGCCTTCGTTTTCAAACACGTTTTCTGTACATTTTCTCGATTAAAAAAATCATAAAATAACCATTATAATAGATATTCTTGGAGTTGTGACTGTATTATTTGTGAACAAAAATGAGAAAATTAATTAGAGTTTCGTAATACTTATTCATAAAAATTCAGGAAAGGAAATTTTCGATTGGAATAAGATAATTGTTAGGATTAATTTATTTCTATGTTAAATAATTCGGACGAGTCGAATTGAACATTGCGAAATGGCGACCTGTCATTCCTTCTTTTTCATTGGATAGAAAACGGTAGTACCCGCTGAGACGTTTTGCTAAATGGACCTATATCATTTTGTTCCGCACTCCGGCCGTCAAACATCATTAGAATTTATTGTTCAAAGTCCATTCAAAGTTATTTTACCTCGGACATGACCTTTATGCCGACGACATAAGGATCTTAGTTTGTCTTTTCTTTCGTCGTGTAATACTAATAAGAAATGAGTAATTTCACCATCTGACGTCAGATACTCGATAGCGCAGCAACGTAGGCCATTGGCTTTTTGTGTTGTTGACCTCGGTTGTTGGTTTCTAGTTACGGTCGGAGGAATTTTTTTTTTCTTTTTTTTTTTCTCGCACTATAAAACTCCGAGCAATGCTTATTTATTTTATTATTAGTTTCTCTAAGTTGTTGTAAATATTAGTGTAAATTATAAAAAAATATGAAGAAATTGTATTCGATGAAAGTATACGAACACACAAGTAAATAATATTAACTACTACTTCATAAGAAAACGGGACTTTAGTAAGGATAACATTTGCAAATTTTTAAAATGTCTCCGTTCCATAAGCTTTACAGAAGTTTATAACCATACGAAATGTGAAGAGGCATTTAGATCATTTTATGAATTATACGACTTGTTCTACAAATTATGTTTTCCGGAAATAAATGTAAAAATTACCAAGAGTTCAACACAAAAGCGTTGGCTAACAAAAGGTATTAAAAAATCGTATGTTGTAAAAAGAAACCTTTATCTTAAATATACCCACGAAGCCCTTCATAAAAATTATATGAGGAAAAAATACCTAAACCACATATTAATACCTACCATTAGTACTATTAATACATACATACTATTAATACTATTATACCTAAGCTACAATTTTTTAAAACAATGTATAAATACAGCACAAAAGAACAGTCACTACATAAATATATAAAAAAATAAATGCAAGGCAACGTGGGCAATAATTAATAGAAATTTTGACAGTAAAAATAATAAACAAAACATTGAATTAATAAAACATAAAAATACGCTATATACAAAACCTTTGGACATTGTGGAATTATTTAATAACTATTACATGGACATAAAAAATCGAATAAAAGAAAATAATAATAATTTAAATAATAAAAACTATAAACATCCAAAGTATAATAATGACGTTCCTAAAAATAACCAACTTAACACTATATATCTATCTCCACTAGTACCTAATGACATTTACAAAATAATAAATTCCTTAAATAATACGCAAGCAAGCGGATATGATGACATTACCACAAAAAGTTTAAAACTGTCTGCAAGATATATATGCACCAATATCCCACATTATAAACCTGTCGTTTGAACAAAGATATTTCCCAAGGCAAATGCAACAGTCAATTGTAAAACCCATTTATAAAAAAGGAGATATAACAGATATGTCAAACTACCGGCCGATTACGCTGATACCTGTGATTTCTAAAATATTTGAGAGGGCTACGCAAATTAAATTAGCGTCGTATTTAAATCATAAAAATATATTAAATAAACAACAATTCGGTTTTACCAAAGGTAGTTCAACAGCTCTGACGTGCTTTTCCCTTGTAAAACAAGTAACAGAAACACTTAACTAAAATGAAAATATAGCAGCCGTCTTTTTAGATATGAGCAAAGCCTTTGATCTTGTCAACTATGATCTGCTCTTTAAAAAAATACAGGAATACGGGATTAGAGGCAACGCGCTTAACTGGTTTCAGTCATATCTGGAAAATAGGTCACAATGTATAGAAGTTACGAATATCGTCAAACATTACGCAATCAGACATCGATCTAGTTATAAAATAAATAAAAATGGTGTCCCTCAAGGCAGTATTCTAGGTCCAACACTTTTCCTTCTGTACGTAAATGATTTTCCAAATGCCACTAAACACGACTGTTATATGTTTTCTGATGACACAACCTTGTTAATTAAATCTAACAAAATCAAAATTGATGCTGAAATACAATATGAATATGACAATATTACAAAATGGCTTAATCTAAACTATTTACATATTAATATTAAAAAAACTCATATAATTAAATTTGACAATTTAACTAATACTTATGACATAAACTTAAATAACGGTAAAAACTCAACTAAAAGCGTGACCCCAGCATCGTTCTTGGGTATTATACTGGACAAAAAGTTAAAATGTTAAGATCATATCACAAAAGTATGTAATAAAAAAACGTCTTTGCCCTAAGGAGAATAAGAAATACCGTATCACAAGACGCAGCTCTTACAGCATACCACGGATATGTATCGTCTATCCTTAGATACGGACTTGTTATATGGGGGAACTCACCGGAAATAAACAATGCTTTTCTCATACAAAAAGAAATGTATACGGGCGTTAGCAAACGCGGAATACCTAGCTCCCTGTAAGCGGCTATTTAAGAAATTTCACATTCTTCCATTAGCGTGTCAGTATATATTTGAGACATGTATATTTGTGAAAAACCATAGCCATCAGACCCATACGACTACTACTAGGTATGAAAGTAGGGATAGCAATAAGCATTGTGTGCCTCGTCAGAAAAAACAAGTATACAGCGATAACAGCTATTGTATGTCGATAAAAAATTTCAACATGTTGCCTAAAGACATTAGAGATATCTCTGTATTAATCAAGTTTAAAAGAATATTAATAAAGTGGTTGCTGGACAAATCAAGTTTAAAAGAATATTAATAAAGTGGTTGCTGGACAAATGCTTTTATAGTAATAAGGAATATTTTGAATATTTAAATAATGTAAAAAAAACTGACATTAAATAATTACAAATAAAAATATAAAAAATGCACCTATGTATTAAATTGAATAATTGAATTGTATTAGTTGACATTACCATAATAATTGTGCTTATAGTTTTAATTAATAATTAATTTATTTTGATCTGACCTTTAAATGCCTTTTATCAATATAAGTTACTCGGAATTATAATGTGTTACTTTTAAATGATTTAAATAATTTATATATGCATTAAAAGAAATCAATAATCTGAATATTTTCACACCTCTAAGAGGTATAAATTGTGAAACTAATTAAACTTAAGGACACTGTACACCAAATTCTCGGAAATAAAGATTATTATTATTATTATTATTATTATTATTTTATAAGTATTTATATAAAGTATATATAAAGTCTCTTTTTAATATAAGTACCTGGGAGATCTAGCTTTGCTCAGAGTTTTAATACAACGATAAAATAATTAAAATTAAAGAAAAAATATAGAAGAAAAAGAAATAATAAGAATCACAAAAATATCTTACCGGGATTCGAACCCACCACATTCCGAATTTCCAAACAATACAAAAATCGTATGTTGGTACTCATACCTAGCTGCCTATCAGACTGACGTAAGAGAGTTGAAATTATTGATATATTGTTGCACGACGAAAGAAAAAAACTTTAATTAATGTTTAAAAATTTACAACATTGATTGACAACAGAATGAATAATAATATATAATATAGGTATAAATATTATTTTGTTCGTTTGTAAAGTGTATTTAATTATATCAATTATTATAATCAATTCTAATCCTAATAAAAAAGTCCTTCACCACTAGTATTAGGAACACGTATTCAGCAAACTAAAACTGTTTCTGAAGTTATTTAATTTGAGCGATGTGTACTGCATTAGATGGGCTCCATATTTGATAGCAGTATTCTAGAATCAATCTTACGTAACAGTTGTAACGTATGCAAAGACGAATCGGAATTTCACAATCGTTAAAGACTTTGGTTTGTCGGATTAAGAATCCAGCCAAACATGTCTGCGAACATTTGGTATCCGGATGTTATAGCGGAACACAAGTTATTTACATAAAACAAGAAGAAAAGGAGTCCTAGGTGCGAGGCCTGGGGAACTCCGCTTGACGCCATTTTGGTATCTAACTTGTAGCCTCTGATTTTTACCAATTGCGACCTATTCATGAGGTAAGACTCACACCATCAGAGTAAGCGCATAATTGGCGAGTTGAAGAAACAAAATTTAGTCCCTCATGAAAGCGCTATTCTGTCAGAACAATGCGCCGGCTCTCCAGAATTTCTTACTCAGAAAATTTTGAAATATAGAGTTGAATCTTGTGCTCGACCATATGGTGAAGACATATGAAAGTTCGCACTTGTCTTAAACTTTTTATCGCCCAAAGCTTAAAGTACCCTGTATAGACTTATAACGATTAACGACCTAATCCTCAGACACTTACAAAATGGTACCAACGTGTAGATGCAGAACCGGGATTCACTGCTGAAGCTTTTAAAACTTTAAAAATAGTTCATGATCAATTATTTGCACCCTCGATATTGCCGAGCTGGCTATAAGACAAGTCCTTTATCGGGACAATTCTACAAAAAAAGTATTATGGCAGAGTAAATACAGGAATAACGGAAGAATCAGATTCGACAGAAGAAGTTAGCGAATGGTTCGTTATGCTGCTCACTGAAAAGTGCCAATAATTAGCCTAATTTTGATTAAAGAAACTTATAACTTTGAATAAATTATTTTAATCAGTATGTAATTGTTTTATTGTAATATTATTTTATCTTAAGACATGTATTATTTCGATTATTCTCAGTAGCTTATTAAATTCCTTATTTTTCGCATATAAATCATATACACATACACACACATGTATGCATGCACACGCACGCTTACGTACTTTAATTATGATTATAATATTCTTTACCACGAAATAAAGAAAGCAACTATAGATTGAATATTTATAGATTCTTACTTTAGTTCGTGGTTGTTTCCCTACTAAGGTGCTCAAACTAGTTACATTAGTTACAGACCATAGAACTTTAATTGACAAAATAAAAATCGAATGTCAAGATTTTGATATTTTAACTTTTTGAATTGTGTTTAAAAGTTCAAACGTCAAAATGAAGCCCAATCCCACTTGTCACTTGAAGTTCTTAATAGGGCAGCTATATTCTATTACCTACCTATACCGGCTGTTTTTTCAGTCTGATTTTTTTTTCAAGTAGGAATGTTGATACCATAGTAAAAATTGCTTATATTCAAGAGTATATTCACTCTTGAAAGTTTGATCACTGACTGAAAAAGCACCTGTATAAAATTATAAATGTTCGTGGTTGTGGTGGATTTTTCATTCTATTGCTTGAGTGATCCTCATACCCAATGAATATTGAAACCTATTCCCATACATATCCACGCCATAACCATAATATTTTGTATTCTTTGCCACAACCGTCGCTTCGGGCGCTTTTGAACCATTCACTTGCTATTACCACCAGTAAACGATCGGGATATTTGGCTGTTTTGAATTGTAACCAGCACAAGAAATACTTTGACAAGTATAAATTATGAGAAAGGTGTCCAAAAATAATTATTTTCTGCTATTGTATCGATATGAATATTATCGACTAAGTAGCAACAACACTATTTGCTGTGGGCGGGGCGACGCCATGTTTGAGAAACATTTGGCTTCAGGTCACGTGACCTTATTTCATATTATCCTCTACCTTTCTTATATCAATGCTTAGATTATACTTTTAAAATTTTTTATGCATCTTATCTTTCTCTTTCAGCGTGTTTATTAAAGCCCTGCTGAACCAAAAGGGATATTTGCAACTATCACTATGACTTTTGGGGGTGTTCTGTAATATTATTAGGTCCTTACATATGAAATTGGCGTTTTGTCCTACTGGCCAATTTGATCTCAAATATATCTTCTTTGATTACGAATTCCAATTTCAAATTTATACCGTTATTTACTCATGCATTTGTGTTTCATAAAACCGTAATTCATTTGATTTTTCACTGTGGCACCAGTGCTGCAGAAACGGCTCGAAGGATTAATGATGTGTATGGCGGCGGTGTCGCAAAAGAAAACACAGTGCGTTTTTGGTTCCAACGTTTTCGTTCTGGAAATTTCGACCTGCAGAACAAGCCCCTCCGGACGGTATTTATAAATCATAATAATATTTTTGCAATTGTGCCACTACCAGTGCGCGAGCATGTGGTAATGTTACCAGTTTACAATTGGTTCTAGGACTAGTTGGTAGTAGTCGTAGTGTATTGTTGCTTTATTATATCTGTATATTTTATCATTATTTTTGCTACTGCTATATATGCTGTTTCATTTTCACAATGATCATATATATATATTTATTTTTTCCAATACATGTACATTATGTCATAGCCTTATTAATATATTGGTTTTATTAAATTCAATTTAATAAATTATACAAATTTTTTTTTATTTGACTGCTTTGACTACTGGCACCACTGGTGGTGTTACTGATGTTCAAGACCGTATGCGACTGTTGCACCCGCCATGGCATCCCACTTTTTCCAGACCGGACTCTCCGCACTGAATGATTTATGGTCAATTTTATCCAATTCTTCCTTCTTACAATTGACACAACATGCTTTGCTGCCAGATTTCAAAGCCTCACACTCAGACTGGTGGTGTGTCCCGGAGCAGTGGCTGCACTTTTCCTCAGCGGTATTGCAGAATCGCTTTCCATGTCCGTACCCTAAGTAGCACGAGCACTGTATTAGAGGGGACTGGTCCGCGACTAGAACTCGCTGCATATCTATATAAAGATGACCCGCCTTGGTGAAGCGCCTCCACATCCCCGGGGAAACATTCATCACATGCTCAGTGTGATCGTCTTTGCCACGTTTCCTATATTTCACTTCTATCCTGTCCTCCTTTCCGTCCAGGGTTGGCTGCATGAGGTGATCATTTTGGGCTCTAATTGCCTTTATAATGTCCTCATTCGTGTTCGATTTAAGCACCCCATACAGCACAACCTGCGGATCCTTGTTTTCCAAATTTTGCACATCAAAAGTGCCACTAATAAACCTTTACATTCCTTTATAACATCTTGATTTAACTTGTTTATCTCTTTTAATTTATTACTTGTCTCGTTTTTCATTTCCTGACCTAACTCTTTTACCCCACTTATCAGTTCGACTGCCCTGTTTAAGTTTTCCGTACTTTCTTTTGCCAATTACTGATTTTCTTCACCCTGTTATTTATTTCCCCTTTTATACCCTTACATTCCTTTATAATATCTTGATTTAACTTATTTATCTCTTTTAATTTATTACTTGTCGCCTCTCTTATTTCCTGGCTTAACTCTTTTACCCCATTTATCAGTTTAAGTGTTCTATTACTATTTTTCTTATTTTCGCTTATCAGACTTTCACCTATTGATCTTATCGCATCTTTTACCAACCATGCTTGTCGACTATTTAGTTCCGTTACGTGCTCTTTTAAACTATCTATCCTTTCATCCATCAACTTTTCATTATTTTATACACTTCTGCAATTTCTTCATTACAATTACAACTTTTTTGAGTTCCCTGTACTACTTCTATTTCACACTGTTCCTCAGTGTCCCTTGCTTTCCTATTTTTCTTTCTACTTAGTAACGCGACTTTCCCTATTTTCTGCGATATTTTGGTGAGATTTTCTGCCAAACCAGTCTTTAACTCGCCCTTCATGTTCCTACTCTAGTTTAGCAGATAGGTACTATTTTTGATTGTGCTGGAGGTTTCAGCCAGAAGGATTTCGAGAGAGCTGTGAAGGTTTTGGGGGGTGTCGGTTACTTTTGGGCTGCTTTTCCGGCTACTACTACCTCTACTACCGCCGCTAGTCTCCGATCCCTCCATGAACAGTCTACTCTTTGGGTTTCTGGGATTATTGTTGTGTGGGGTATGTACCATAGCCATATTATTTATTTTACATTATGTATTTTAATTTTAGAATTTTTTGGGGGAACGCGTATATGTAAATTTGTAAATATATAATATTCAATATAATTTTAAAGTGATAAAATGGTAAAAGTATATTTGTATATCTAGATTAGTCTATTCTAATATAATTGAAAATTATTTACTGTTTAAGTGATTGATTTCACTATGTTATCTGACTAATGTACTATAAAACTCCAATATCCGTTAACTAAAAACCATTCAATACGTCCTAGGTTAATTTATTTACACCTAATATAGTTTAATAGCAAACTGTATTAGGTGCAGGCAGCACGTTCTTGTTTGTTTTTGTTGCTTTTTGTTTCCTCCAGGAGTTTTTTATTGTCCAAAAATGTTTAGTCTACTACTAACATTGACTCCAATAAGAGTCACAAGTCCGCTTATATGTGACTATATAGTCATTATATGTGACTATATAGACATTTATTGCCTTAGCCTATCAACTACACCAAAAATGATGTGGTTGGTCCTAGATTCAGGGTCAAAAGTAAATGTATATATGTAACTATAATATTATGCAGATTTCTTATTCACGTTTTACTGATTTTTATATGTAATTGTAATTTGTGTTATGTGTATATATTTGTATATTTAAAATAGTTGTATTATAGTTAAAATGTAAAAATGTAAGATTCAAATATAGTTACTTTACGTTAATTCCTATGCATATATATTCAGAATACCATCCATGGTACTACCCGGACCTTGCTCCAACAGATTATCATTTTTTTCAAAATTTGGATCCTTCTTGCAAGGGAAAAAATTCATCTCCGGTGGGGCAGTCCAAAGCGCCTTCAAAGATTTTATTGATTCCTGTCCGAATGGTTTTTTAGTAACGGAATCAATGAACTAACTATACTACTAACTAACCTATGAGATGTTAAAAGTGCATAGATAGCAATGGTATATACTTTGATTAAATAAATATATTATGTTTAAAAAAAATTGACTTTATGTTCCTCCTTTACAAAACGCCAATTTCGTATGTAATGACCTAATATTTCATCAATTAAAGCATATAATACGTCGACAGTTTCATCAACAGTTTGTTTGGGGTTGAAATGTGCATCCCAGTCGGTCGCCTCTAACTCCTTTCTTATATTTTGATAGTTAGATTTAGAGGAATTAAGAGATAAGCACTTTTTTATTTGTGGTGGTTTCTGCGAATAAAGTTTTAGAGTGATATTTAAAGCCGAGTGACAAACGTCTTCATCATAGTTGACTTCAAGTCGGGGAACTGCACTTGGATACCTACGTTAACATTTTTACTAGAATTTGTTTGTTGTTTTGTTGTGAATACCAGGTCTAATATGCGCCATTTATCGTTAATAATTGAGTTAACATTGTCAAGGCCGTTTATGTTAAATATGTATGTGAACATTTTTAATAGGTTGTTCGAACAACTTACTGGGACCAGAGAGTTTGAGTGAGTATCATGTTGCCAAAACAAATTTGTTATTTTAGCGTTTTTAGCTTGGGAAAACTCAAAATTTTAATTTTTCGAATCGCAATGGCTAAATTTGGCACAAAATTAGGAATTAATAATATAATATAATAATATCTATGGACGCTTCACACCACGTCAATCTGGCCCCGTGCTAAGTATTCGAAGAACTTGTGTTACAGGTACCAGAAAACGGGAAGTATATTTAATAATTTTATACAATACATATATATATAAGATTTCTATTATATTATACACATATTTAATACACATCCATGACCCAGGAACACAGTAAAACTTTTTGTTCCTTCGGCGGGATTCGAACCCGCGACCCCCGGCTTGAGCACCAACACGCTAAACCACTGAGCCACAGAGGTCGTCAAACCGATGAAACCGAAAATTAGACTTATTTTAGTTGTCTTAGTCAGAAAATAGTAGTTTATCTCACTTTAGAAGGCATTTTGTACTGGACGAAAATGACGTAAATTATGTAATTAAGTATTTTAAACTTTAAATAGATTTTTTCACTTTTATTGGCATTTAAAAAAAAACACAAATTTTGTAATTGCTCGAACTCCAAGAGGGAGAAATAGCATAAACTTAATAATAAAATCCCTAGGGACTACTGTACACACGCAAAAATGCAGCGACTTTACAAATTTTTCCCTTCTAACTATTTTTTTACGTTATGATTAGTTTCCAGAAGTTGTATTTATGCCGTAAATATTAGTACAGATTATAAAAGAAACGGTTACAAAAAGATATGTAGTGATATATTATTCTTTATTTAAAAAAAACAAGGAAGATAAGAAATATATTAATTGTAATGAAATTTAAACCTAGACGCTACGCTTTGCCCCAGGCTGGCAAAAAATGGCTTGGCTATGAAGCATATTAATAAATTGTCGAAATTACGTTTTTGTACATTATAGACACATTACTTTGACGTAATTCGCGCGAAACTTCCGTTACGTCCCCCACTTATCTCCTTCACCCCCTTAAATACTTCATAGTAGGCGACTCATCTCGCCTTAAATCAAATACATATTGTGTTCAAAATTATATAACAATCTTTAATATATGTAACCTATGCATTTACTTTTATTAAACTCACTAATACTACAATATGATATACATTTAATCAGTTATGATAACAAAATCAATTGTACTATAAAAGTAGGTAAGTACTAAAAAAATAATAACTACTCCAAAACTTAAAATGCTACAAAAAAAAGAAATCTCCCAGGTCATCCCCACCAGGCAGAGTACCTAGAAGGCTCAAAGAGTTTCCTCGCTGGATTGCGATACTTATTCTCTGGGCCAGGTAGGTGCCGGCTCTGGGGTCTCGGGTGGCCTCAATGAGTTTTTTGGAGATTTCTCCGAAAAGTTTGTGCGCACCCAGACCCCATGTACCTAAGGTTTCAACCCCAAACGGTTCAAATATGAGATCCCCACTAAGGTTCTCATATTTGCGCCGCTTGAGGTTTTCCGCCTGATTGGCGGCCGCACCTGCAGAACTCGAGGTGCCCTGGACATGGGACGGAGCAAGTGTATCGACGCAAGTAGCGTCCCATACAAGAGCCCGTCCCACTCTCCAAGGGACCAGGGTCATACCGTCTGGTCTCTTGCCATCGTCGCGCGCCAAACCAGAGGGTTCCAGCACAGCTGGCACTCCGGCGGTGACAAGAGCCCGACGGATGAGATCGTTCAGACAGTGATGTCGGGAGATGCGGCCGGCGCTTGGTTGACAGGACAGCCCGTGGTGTCCGAGGCTGTCCACATTTGCACCACAAACACAGCGATGGGGGACGACGTGGGGGGTGCCAAGACGCAGGGAAGTAGCTAACCGGAAAGCTGTTCGATGCAGCAATGTGCCCGTATTGGGCGACGGTAATGCTTGTAGCCAAAGGCCCGACTCCCACTTCTCCGCAGCTAAGAGGCGAGCCTGCTCCACAGGACTGGAGGACGTA
Organism: Phengaris alcon alcon; assembly: GCA_037179445.1. Lineage (NCBI taxonomy): Eukaryota > Metazoa > Arthropoda > Insecta > Lepidoptera > Lycaenidae > Phengaris > Phengaris alcon. The sequence continues at coordinate 36,230 of JAYRCH010000478.1, read as the reverse complement.
TTAAGAAGATTATTCCGTACCAGTCTGCAGAGTGGCTCGTCCCAGAGCCTTTGAGAAAAAGTATTGTCAGGCAATTCGCTACAAGCACTAGTTACGCTCCAGGCGTCCTTGGCCTCGTCCAGAAAGGTAACTGTATTGGAGTAGGATGGGTGATGTAGTATTTTGGAGATAAGACTATGGTTCGCGTGGACTGAGGACAAGAAGGCCGGAAGCGATATGTCAGAGGGCTTTCGAACACCCAGGCCACCGAACCTAACTGGAAGCGTTGCCTGAGTCCATGCGCGGTCATCGAAATTTGTATTCAAAATAGTGGAGAGCGTTTGTCTTATGGTATCATCCAACTGTTTGAGAAGTTGAGGGAACTTCCACAGTTGACAACACCGTAAGACATATGTCAATTTAGGTACGAAAATGCAAAAACGGATTAGGGTAAAGGCCATGTGACAGTTAATTTGGAGGAGGCGGTCTAAATTTCATTAAAATTTTGTAATTTGTTATCTAAGAAGTCCGGGAGAGATTCGTCTAAAATAGGTGAGCCCAAAAGGAAGAGCGAATCCTTGTCAATGACAGACAGTTGTGGAGCTATTTCTTTAAAGCTGGATATAATCGCGTTTCTATCCCCACAACTGTCTGGCACAAAAAGTTCGCACTTACCTAGGTTCAGCTGCAGACCTATTTTTTGGAACTCGCGGATCAGAGTGCGGAAGTCTGATAGTACAGTGGGTGCATCGCTTCCAAGGGTCCCATCATCCAAATACCAAACATTAAATTTTGAATTTAGAAGCTCGATGACCGGGTGTATAGCAAGGCTGAAGATTGCTGGACCCAGAGGGTCGCCCTGTTGGCAGCCCACTTCGGATGAGATGAGGTGGTCTTTGTAAATGAGTTTGGTGGGGTCGTTGTAACACTGGAGCATAAATGGTAAAATGGCAGGTGCTTTAGATTTAATTTGGGCCAACAAGGCGCCTCGGTCAACTGAGTTGAAAGCGTTTTTGATATCGACCTTCAGAAACACATCATCGCCTTGATTGTGGATAGCTGTCCTGAAAGAGTGAACGGCGGCCTCACAACCTCCTTTGCAGGCAAAACCGAGCTGTTTTGGCTGGAAGTATGACGCGAGGGAAGTTACCGATTTGCAAGCTAGTTTGGCTGTAAGGCGCCGGTATGTGGAGCCGACAGCAATCGGACGAATGCCACCATCTCTCTTCCTCAAGGCGCAGAGGTTAGCTCCATACAGAATGTCTACGATATCTGATGCGACCCCTCCACGTAGCATCAGGTTGCACAGATTCGTAAGTTCATGCAGGAGCTTCTCGCCGGCCTCCCCGCAGCAACCGCTGGTGAGGTCCTTCAGATGCTGAGGGGTGAGACCGTCGAGGCCGCCAGCTGAACCCGGAAGAAAGGACATGATGGCTCCGCGTACTTTGTCTGTCGACGTTTGTAGTGGTGGTAATGCGTCATCGGAAACTGTGAAAGGATTGGATTGTGATGGATGTTTGTTTTCCAGGGCGATGAGGGTTTCTGGGCAGTCGGGGGCGACCGTGTCATTGGAAAACAGGAGCCGCGCTGCACCCTTAATGTCTCCCTCACTTATTTTATTTTCCACAGTTTTCACGATGTTATGTTTGACTGTGGAATGTGAAGAAAAATTTGGGTTGAGGTTAATGTCCGAAACACAATTCTTTTTGATTCTTGAAGTGAGGGAGGCATTGTTGAGCGGATCTCTAGTGATATGCAGAAAACGGTAGGGAAAGGTGAGTAGATTTTCCCAGGCTTGCCTCGAGTTCTCCAGCACTGTGTGGCGTATCGTCTCGGCAAGCTTCTGGGCTACAGTCACTCTGGCACCCCTAGGGATCCGTCTTAGAACTGGTATAAAACGTTTAAATTTGGATATTTCTTGCCAGAAATTTGTTTCACAAATTGGGTTCGGAAGTGAATTTTTTATTGGGGTAATGAGTGTTACAAGCTGTTTGTGGCATTTGCCTACGTGGATGTTCAAACCCCGCTGGCTTTTAAAATATCGGGAACAGTGGGAGCATTGCAACAGATTTCCAAAGGACACGGTCGAAATATTAGAGGTCCCTGCATCCTGGCTGCTTGACATAGGTTGGTAAAGATAAACTATAAAAGATAACTTATATAATAGAATAAACTATAGACAAAAAATTAAAAAACTGCTTAACTAATATTAAAAAAAACCTTGAACTATATTATGGTCATTTTCTGGGGGAATGTAGGCTTGAGCGTGGGACAGTTGGCTCACTTTTCGCAAAAAAATTAGCATACGGCTTCTCGGAGTTGCCTCGTTTCTTCCTCTGTTGCAGGCCTTGTTCCTTCCTCCGTCGCGGGTCTTGTCAGTTGTATGGGAGAATTGCTTGGGATATCTACTCACAGTTTGGCCCACTTGGGGCGCTGTAAATTATATTTGGTTCTACTGCAAATACTTAAACATGTATATTTATTTACTTTCGGCGTCACGTAAATTGGTTTTATCGATTTATTTTCAATATTTTGTTCAATTTATTTTAGGGTGACATGACAACGTCAACTTTTTTTTTTATATCTTTTATATCTTTAATTGAGTGAACTGTACATTAATTGTGCTGTTTATTCGGTAACCAGATATGGGGTACCTGCGGGTAGTCGGGGTCGCGCGTGGCGTGCGCGAGGTGCGCGAGGTAGGTGGGTGCGCCGCGGCGGGCGTGCGCCTGCGCAAGGCGCAGCGCGGGCGCAGCGGCGGCGTCGCTCAGCGCCTCCAGCGTGGCGTCGCGGATGTTGATGGGATGCTGGATGGGTTTCTCCCAGTCCGTGTACTCGTTGCGGATGGCGGCGAAGATCTCGTTGCGATGGTAGCGGTACACGTTGCGCACGTACGTCCGCAGGATGCGGTTCCTGATGAAATGTAATATGGTTATAACAATAATGTGTCTTGGTATTCGAAAGTGGAATATTATCCGTTGAATTTCTCTACTGTTGTTGGTTCAGTCAATATCGAGGACAATTTTTGTTGAAAAAGAACTATGTTCACGCCAATCCGCGTGACGTATAGAATGAATATAAAGGGGATTTAAATCGGCCAATCACGTGCGAGTATGGCCGAGAGACTGGAAGAAGCTGTGAGAGAATGACGTACAGACTTGCCATTTGAACCTCTTGCGCGCACGTTTTTGGGCTCATCCCGAATTCTTAGTGAATGCGAACGCGGGGGTGCAAATTTATTTGTGCCCGTCAATACTAAAAATTTGCCGGCGAACCGCCATAAATCTATCGATAAACCGCTCAACAGCTGTGTAGTGTAGTGAGAAGAAACCTCCGCCGAGATCCAGAACCACCAGCTCAGCAAAAATGTCAGTTCCAGTTGTCTCCAGCTCACGTTAATCTACGTATCTACCTCAGCTCAAAGTCGTATCTATAAATAAATAATAAATAAAAAAATATTTATTTCCAAAAACAGTTTACAAATTATTAAGTAGAACTCGTAGTCACCTAGTAAGCTTACGCCTGTATCAGGTGACTAGGCTCTTCCACAGCTAATATTAATACAAAGACCTAACAAAATATTATACATTATGAAACTTATTTACAAGAGTACAATAGTAAAGTTATGGTAATATTTAAATAACATATATATATATAGTACCAGCATATCACCAATACGTGTAATAAAATCTAATTTAACATCTAACTGTATGTGTGTGTAATGTGTAGGTGTGTGTGTTGTGTTTGTACATATATGTGTGTTAGTGTATTTATGCAATATTTCCTGTTATAATTTTATATTTTCTACTAATTTTTCAGTTTCCTCATAGCTTAACTTACACAAATAGTCACGAAGTAATTTCTCAGTCTCATAATTTGGTTTGTTACTAATGTCTAGAGTTTTATTTACCTTATTATACAGAAAATTCGATCTATTGACATATTGTTTAAGTGCAAAATCAGTTTTTATATTAGGTATTTTGATTACTATATATATACACTATAGGTCCTAGCACCTACAAACTACTATTTTAATCTTTGCCAAGTTTCTTAACTCGGCAAGTCCAAATCAACAATCGTAATAGTAATATTATTACTGCAATAGAGGGGGCAAACCTCTGCTCCTCCTCGAAGCCGTGGCGGATGTCGTCCTCGCCGAAGAAATCGTAGCTCTCAGTGGTGGCGACGACGACGGCGAGCGCAGCGTCGAGGAAGGCGTCGCTGGTGTGCAGCGCGCGCGCAGGCGGCTGCAACGCGCCATCGGCATCGCGCGGCACGCTCGGTGCCCAGCCTGCTAAAAACCGCGCGCGTGGCGCCCGCACCGCCAGCAGCGCTGCCAATGGCCGCGCGCGCACACACCGCACCAGCCTGCACAAACAAAAAGGCAAAGTTATTTCAAATCACATTTTTATCTTCAAAATCTACCATTGGGTAATCTATTCTCAGTTAACAAATACCTATACCTAATAAGCCTCGCGTTCGAGAGCCGACATAAGCTAAATTTTATGTAACTTCACGTGAGTGGATCACAAGAATAATACAGCAATCAATCACGGTACCAGTGCTCGTCACCGTCACCCCGGTCGCAGCGCAGCGCCTGCGCCGCACGCTCGCGGGCCAGCCCCGGGTCGGGTGCCAGCGACGCCGGCCCCAGCGCCGACCCACTCAGCAGCAGCGCGCGGGATATCAGGCCTGCCCGACATATCACCAGCTTTACTCTATCTTGTAATATATGACAAAAAAACATGAGTCGTCTCATAACGACTCATTTTTTTTTTGTTTTCTAACAAGTCACACGACGGAATTTCATTGAATTCGCTGTATGTCACGACTCCCGACATACTCGACCCCATTAAATAAATGAGAAAATATTCACGTGGCAGTCGGCCCAAGTTTGGCTAATAAAACCAAATTTGTCCGATAGTTGATTTTTTTAACTTTCCTACATAAGTTTTGCTATGATATAAAGGTGCTGGGAAGCACGCGCGGTGTTAGCTAATTGTGAACGCGTACGGACTGAATAAAGTAAAGTTAAAGTAAAAATGCTGCGGGGTCAAAACATACTCCCGAGCCAAAAAAGTACAGTAAAAAATTAAGTTGATTTTGATTGAAAGTGACATCTAGTGAATATGGGTGAGGTTGCTGTGTCCCTCATGATACTTTCACTACACTGTTCCCTCGGCCGACGGTCAGCCGTACTCTGCTTTCGTACACTAAACACTACACTAGGCTCTGCTTGCGGTGAAACACTGCTAATTCTTTTTCTATATTTTCTCCACAGCATGAAAGATGCTGCTTTGATCACGACTACAAGTAGGCAATAAAGGATGATGTATTGGTGAATATCGTGGCCTGATATTTGACTGCCTGATGTCTGCAGATTCTTAGTGGTAATTTTCAATTCTTCGACCTGCTTTCCTAAATCGCTAATTGAGTTATTTATCTCAATTTCGTTGTTATCAAGGATGTCCGAATATTGCAGGTACGTTATCTTGACCATGTGATTTATATTGGGAAATTTTGGAGATAAAATGTATAAAATGAGGTAATAAAATGAGAGTACATGGTAATGATTTTGTTTAGGTTGCTTAGATACTTCTTCGCAGTCGCTGCTCACTGCATTCAAGAGAGGTAAGACTGAAAACTTTACCACTGGCCTTTTAATGATACCGTTCTTGGTTTTAAGAGTTACGGCACGAACCAGTCCGTCGTCTCCAGGATGCTGCTCTAATACCCTCCCCATAAGCCATTTACCGAGGGATAAGTTTTCGTCCTGAATCGTGACTAAATCGCCAATGTGAATGTTATCTCCTGCTCTTAACCATTTTGATCTTACTGATAGCTGAGTCATATATTCGACCTTTCATCTCTTCCATAAATCGTCATACATTTTTGATATTAGATACCATCTTGATCTACCATCTTCCTCTGTTTCTATGATATTTAAATTTGCTCTGCCGACCAAAAAATATGCTGGTGTTAAATAGTCAAGGTCCTCTGGATCCTCCGTGAGAGCACAGAGTGGCCTGTAATATGTAAGTTTCTGCTCTCCCACAATCCTTTTAAAATGATGCTTCAAATTCCATATATTTCTCTCCCATAATCCAGCCGCTTGGGACCATTTTGCTAAGTTGAAATGCCAAGTGATATTCATGTTTGCTATCTCTCCTAAGGTATTATCTTATATATTATTATCTTATCTCATAAGGTATTATATTCTTTGAAATTGCTCCTGCATCAATCTGTTTGCACCTACAAAATTAGTACCATTATCACTGAATATGTGATGTGGTGTGCCGCGGTGAGCTACCATTCTACTGAGAGCCGCCAAAGTATAATAATAGGTTTTTGTTTTATTGCTTACGCTAGCGTTTTAAAGACGGCCACCGACTCGTAAAATGCCATCAACATCTAGAATTGGATGTAAATTTAAAAATTTGCTTTTCGATTGCAATTGCTTTTTTCTTGATAGTAATTTAATTTCTTCATTAAAGTGCACCAGCTGTACATTTTTAACAATAAGCATTCTTGCGTATTGTAATTCTCGTAATAAATAAAATAAATATCTATGCAATTATACGTATAACTCGTGATATGTTGCCATGCTTATTTAATAAATGTTCGACGATATTTAACTCTTTAGAATCCGTTTGAATTAGAATGTTTGGTTGTTTATATTTATGTTTTAGCTCTAATATATTCTCGTACAATATAGGCTCCTCAACTGTGAATGACGATAACCATGCTGGCCCGTTCCACCATAACGTATATTCTTTGAGCTGAGTCACGTTTAAGCCGCGACTTGCTGAATCGGACGGGGTCTCGTTTGTTTTAACGTAGGGCCAACATGATTTTTGCATAACTTGTGTTATTGCTCTGACTCGATTAGATATAAATGTTTTCCATCGTGCTAGATCCCCTTGTATCCATCCTAGAACTGCTGTGGAATCTGTCCAGCCATATATCTCGGCTTTGTACTGATATAAACATTTTGAACCTTGCTCATTAATTTTGCTAATAATTCAGCTCCCATTAACTCCAGCCTTGGAATAATCTGAATTTTGTTTAATGGCACGAGCCTTGCTTTGGCCGCTAATAATGATATTGATGATGCTCCATTTTTTATAACCCTGCAGTAAATTTCTGCAGAAAATTCTTTGATAGAGGCGTCGGAAAACCCATGAAATTCGATCTTGTCGTTTTCAGAAGTCTCGATCCACCGTTTTATTTCAAATGTGCTAATGTTTTGCAATTCTTGTCTTCTTTGCGTAAATGCAACCATTTTGTCTTAATGTCTTGAGGAAGCTTATCATCCCACTCAATTTTCGATGACCAAAATTTTGAAATAAAAGTTTTAAAGTCGTGCTCAATTGCGTTAGCCAATCTAAGGGATCATATAGCTTGGAAATATCTGATAATAAAAACCTCTTAGTGGGTTCTGCTCCAGAAAAAATCGATTTTACATTTTCAGGCTAGACCCAAGGTTTTTGTTCATTCAATATGCTTAAATTCATACGTCTGCTTGTCACACTGCTCTGTGTTTAAGTCTGTTAGTAGTTGGGGGTCATTTGACTTCCATTTTCGTAAATTCAAACCTCCTGATTTTAGAAGCTCAATTACATCTGTTTGTAACTGCTTGCTCTGCTATAATGTATGATAACCTCCGCAAAAATCGTTAATGAAAAAGCTTTCTTCTACTTTCCTCGCTGCTTTTGGAAACTTGTTCTTCTCTTCTGCTGCTAACTGCTTTAAACAATTTATTGCTAAAAAACTTGCTGCTTTTTCTCCGTAGGTAAGTGTTTTCAACTAATACGTCTGTATGAGGTGATCTTTGGACTCACACCAAAAGACCTTTTGATATGCTTGATCCTCGGGGGAAACCCAAATTTGTCTGTACACCTTCTCAATATCAGTTGTGTAAGCAAATTTGTACTGCCGCCATTTTTAAATTATCTGCTGAAGGTATTGCTGAAGATTAGGCCCTTTGTACATAATATCATTTAAGTCCGAAGACTTTTCCGACGCGATGAAAACGACGCGCAGCTTGGTTGTAGTAGAGCTGTCCCTAGTGACACCACGATGAGGAAAGTAGAACTCTATTTTGCTTTCATCATGATGATAATCTCTCCATGTGTCCTAAGTCTAAGTACTTCTGACTGGTCTATTTGTTGGGGCAAAAATTAGACAGGGAGTCGTATACAGGATACGAAGAATCATTTTAAAATCCTAGAGAATTCTCTCCTGTTCTAGAAGAATTTGTATTTTTTTTAGAAACGAAATTTATAGTACCTACTCGAATCATCTCGTAGAAAACAAGAGCAGGGTGTTATCAAGCAATCAGTATCATCGAATCAGCAGAATTTTTTATATCAGCGGTAATTTCCTTCGAGCAACTTTAAATCTAGCAGCAATAGTAATAATTTTAATCATAAATCAAACATAAAGGCATTACATGCATCCAAAGTAATTTGCGGACTTTGCAAAGACATGGTTTATTTTATTGTTCGAAGTTTCTAGAAATGCCATGCGGTCAGATATTAAAAACCGTAACCCGGTTGCGTTATTGTGTGAATTGTTTGTACGAACATGACACTAAAGAATGTTTTTCTAGCAAAAGGTGCCGTTTATGCGCAGGATTTACCAATAGTTTATTGTTCCACTCTATCACTACTCTACTGTTCCACTGCACCACCATTCTGGTACACTGTTATGCTATATCACTTTATTACTGATTTGTAACACTGTTCTGCTATTCTTTTACACTGACACTTGACCACTGTTCTGCTACACTGCTTAATTAACCACAACTCTACTGTCTGCTCATTTTAATAAGACTGCTTTTCTGATAGTCACTGATAATTCACTCGCGTATGATCCTGCTTTTGACTAAAACGCGGGAGGTCACAAAGCTCGAAGGACCAAATTATGTGTGGGTTTGTCTAATAAAATCTTTTTTTAAATTTGGGTGTTAAACGTTAAAGCGAGTTACATACGAATAGTGCCTTAAAATATCAAATGCACCAGCTTAAATGTAATATCAAATGCAGAACTTGCAGAGTTATTTTGCTCCTGTGTGGAACCGATAAAGTATACTTAAAGATACGACAAAATCATAGTTTAACTTACTAAGTTATAAAGAAACTAAGCTTCACGCACTCCGATACTCTCGTTACCTTTGGGCAGCGGAAGCATGAGCACGACGTTGGCGAGCGCGGCGCCGGCGGCGTGTCCAGCTAGTGTGATGCGCGCGGGGTCGCCGCCGAAGGCTGCCACGTTGTCGCGCAGCCAGCGCAGCGCCGCCGCCACATCGAGCGCCGCGGCGCCGCCCGCGCGCGTGGACGCATCCGTGCCGCCCGGCGTGAGGTGCCCTAGCAGCCCCAGCCTATGGTTAAGCGTGACGACGAGCAGGTGCGCGCGCGCCGCCAGAACGGCCCCGTCCAGCATGTTGCCGGAGCCCCACTCGTGCGCGCCGCCCAGCCACGCCACCACCGCGTATGGCGCCTCCACGCCGCGTGCGCCTGCACACGCACATTGCAGTTACAGTGCGACAGCGAAACGAGTAAAGAGATTTGGACGTAGTGTTTGGAAATCAGTTAATTTTATAAGAATAGTAAACAAAAGGTCAAACCGAAATTAGTACTTTAAAACGTCTAAGACAGTGTTCAAAGTTCATGGTGTATTGTAACAAGACGGAAGGCGCTCACCGCTACCGGGCACGTAGATGTTGAGATAGAGACAGTCCTCGCTCTGGTTGCGCAGCAGCGGCGCGGCGATCAGCAGCTCGCGGTAGGCGGCCAGCGGCATCTCCTGCAGCGCGGCGCTGCGGTTGTGCGTGTCGGGCAGCAGCTGCGGGCACACGGGCGCGAAGCTGTCGGCCAGGCGCGTGCCGGGCCAGGGCGTAGGTGCCGGCGGGGGGCCGAGACGCGGGGGGCGCGCGGCATACGGTACGCCGCGGAACACCTCCACGGGCTCCAGCCGCCGCGACAACGGCTCCACGATCACGCCGCGGATCGCGCCTGCACACACATATGTTACATATTACGACATAGATTATGCTCAACAACATTGGAAGTAATACACAATACGACGATATTAGTTGTATAATATGATTTACTAAATCGTAATTTAAAAAGTTTTAATACAACACTAAATTTAATTGACTCAATTGAAACAAATTCAATCAAATATATTTTAAGAACCAAAAACTTTTATGAGTAAGCAATAATGTGAAATCAAGTAAATGTGTAGGTGAAGGTGAAGTCTGCCGTCATGTGGTTGGGGGGAGGGAGGTACGCGTGTTTGCTTTAAATAAAGTCTCGCGGTCGTATTTGTCGACGGAGTGCAGAGTGGCGGCTCGTGTGCTCAGCTGTGTTGTGAAGTCACACGACTCTGGCTGCGGCACGGAGTCACTCCTCACTTCATCAGCTTATATTCGCTTCGATACGCATCCCGCCTTTTTCATTTTACATACTAAACATAAATGGTCAGTGCCGGTTGCGTTAAGTTATTACATAGGAACTTCTCTTCCTCGCCCATACTTGATATATGATTGCTAAACCAACTAGTGCTTGTATTAAATAAACACTACCTATTAAACTTCTGTACAGTGAGTGCTAGTGACGTCACCCACCGCCCCGCCCCGCACGCGGGCGGTACCCTGGTGCAGCACGTAATTTAAACTTTCCTTCATTCTAGAAATTGAAAAGAAGTTTGTTGAATGCCCGGAGATTTATGTCTCCGCGGCCGCAAGCGAGAGCTCAGTTCGCCGATATTGAAATAATATTATATGTTTCTCGATTCTAAATCGAAACATTAAAGTTATCTATAATTTCTAAAATGTATGTAGACTTTCCTGTGTCGTATCGTGGTCTCTGACTTACGGCCAGTAGCCGAAATTCGAAAAGCTACATATTAGATGGGCTGACTCAAACACTAAAACATTATGAATTCGTATTTGAATAACTGTTTGCACGATCCATCACCCCTATCATAATAATAATGATGATATCTCGTAATTACGTGGTCAAGTGAGTCATCCCATTATTCCCATTAGTTATTAACGGCCGTTAAACAGTCGCGCATTAGCGTGAAGCGTGAACACAATATATTATTATGTACGAGCATTGAGCAGAGCAAGAGTCTGCTCTATCACAATTGATCCACGAATGTGGTGTCGGGGAAGGCTCCCCAACGAAGCGCTCATCACGTCACCGAAAAAGACCATACGTCATAAACTACAGCGCATGTGTAAGAGTGAATGTGAATAATATAGAAAATAAGATTTATGTATAGTATTGTATAGTATAAAATGACGTGTGTGTATAGGTACAAAAATATATGTCTGTTGTCTGATACCCGTAACACAAGTTCAACTTAGCACGGGATCGGATTGACGTGATAATATATAAGGTTTGGTAAAATCAATTACGAATATTTTGAACATATGATCTACTGCTTATGTAACACATAATGCACATGTTATGCACAGCCGTTTCTGTGAGGTTAATGACCTCAGTGCCTTAGAGAGCACAATGTAATTTTATTTAGTATAATATATAATTTTTTTTATTTAAATTATTTTTCTGCCTTAACGTCTTTACATAAGCAGAAGATCATATTATGCCCAAAATATCCGTCATTGATTTTACCAAACCTTATATAATAATAATATAATTATGTATATTTGCTCCGTATAATATATTTTAATGTTGTGTGTCTACATAAATTTATTGATTTGATTGATTAATTAATAGATGATTAGTATCGGTTATCATTTTAAGGCCAGATACAAACAAAAACACTGGATAATAATAATATTATCTTTTAACAGTAGAATATAATATTATGTTTTATAAAATACGGTGTTGCGTACCGCGAGTGTACTAGAAGTAAGGTACGCTATAAATCAAGCCCAGCCCTTCTCTCCTGGGCGTTGTTAGCAGCAGACAGCTGGCAAGGGAAATGTATACTGCCAAATTTTTTATAAGTACCTAAGGTTTGGCCTCAAAACTTATGCTCACGTAAGAAAATTGTGCTTCAAAACTTAGCTATCGATAATACCACAAAATTTTTCATAACTTTTAGTAGCGTAGAGATGCTACGCCAGCGTAGCACTGCTACGCCAGCGTAGCACTGCTATGCCAGCGTAGCACTGCTATGCCAGCGTCACGGCTCTACGCCTGCGTAGTACCTCTACATCCGCGTAGTACCTCTACGTCCGCGTAGTCCCTCTACGAAGCGGTGTATCTGTATCTGATAGGCATAGCAGTTGCGAAATATTTCTAATTCAGTTACCACACCAACTAAACAGAAATGACAATAGAGCATGTATAACCGAACCCCTGTTAATAAATTGTCTACAATTTGCAACCAATTATGGCGGAGAGTACAGCTGTATCACTTGTATACAGCATAACCGCGTAGGGTTGTCAACTGTAGGGAGATTATTAAGTTACACCTAATTTTAGTCAAGAAACTTCCATGGAATAACCATATCGAGCACATCATGAAAACAGCCAGTGCTTTGGGTTCCTGCTGGAGACTTGTGAGCTTTAAATGAAGTCTTCGAAGTCAGTATAATCGGTTTCTCGAAAACAGCTGCATTACCTTATAATTATGTACATAGTACATTTTGGTGGAGCAGATACTAATTATTATGAAGTCAACGTTTTTATGCGATAGCTACGATTGAACTGCACAGGTTAGTGGCAGCAGCCCTGGCCGAGTTGAGCTTTAATTATACGGAGCTATTATTAGATCGGTCCAATAGTCCCTTAGCCGCGCACCAGCTCGAGCGGCTCCGAGCGAGCCCAAACAGTTCCGAGCGGCCCCGATCGACTTCGAGCAGCCCCGAGCTCAAACCTAATTTGTGTGGTCAATGGGAAGCTAATTCGTTATTAAGTAAGTGATCGGAAATTATTTTGTGCTTAATAGTTCATTCACTGAACTAGTCAGAACATAATAACCTAGAGCAGAGGTAAAATACCGTGTCCTTATTCTGTTGAAGTATGTACAGATAATAATATTATGTAACTCGTCTGTAATATAAATAATAAAACTCCAATAAATAAAGTGAGTCGCTAATAAGACAATTTTTCATTTTATAGATCACTAGATGCAACATCACACGTACACCGAGGAAATATAAAAGCATGCTGCACGCCACGTCGGTGGATTTTTACCAGCGAGTGACGTGCAGTGCGAGTGACGTGCAGTGCGAGTGACGTAGCGTGTTGTGGCGTGTAGCTTGTGTGTTGTGGTGCATCGTGTCGTGAGTGGGGCGGGGTGCACGCACCGGCCTGCGTGTGCACGATGCGCGAGCTGTAGCGCGGGCCGGCCGCCGCCAGCACCGCGAGCGTCAGGGCCGCGCACCACGCCGTCCGCGCGCACTCCATGCGCCATCACGCGCCGCGGGCTGCAACAACAACAACACGCTCATTTCTAATTGGAGTCTATGTACTAACATAGTTTATAAAAATTATTACTAACACTATGGCCTCAACACCGAGATATAATAATTATAATAATATCTATGGAGTATGGACGCTTCCACACCCCGTCAATCTGGTCGGGTGGTATGTTCACAAAAAACTTGTGTTACAGGATGGTTCCTGTAACACAAGTTATTTACTATTACGGAAATGTATTTGATATTTTTAAACATATTTAAGATTTTTATTACATTTATTCATGTCATGACATTACATCCATGTCCCAGGAACACAGAAAACTTTTAGTTCCTTTGGCGGGATACGAACCCGAAATTCGGATAGCACCGACCGTTAACCACTGAGCCACATAGGTCTTCAAATAAAGCCTTTTTATTTATTTGTTCACACCTCCTCTACTTAAAGTTATAACGTACACAACGTTCCAAAATGTTACAGCTCTTTTGCAAATTTAAAAATCGCTGCTATTGTTTTGCATAACTAGTGCGGACGTAATCGCACATGCCTAGTGTATCGCACATGCCTAGAGTATCGCACATTTGTCCTCAGAATTCAGAAAACATCGTGGCGCGTTTTAACTTTCAACGGACATTTGGTTACGAAACGAATAAAATCATATAAAGAAAGTTATGAATTGAATTTCCATGAAATACTAATATCATTTCCAATGTACATAATTATTATTCATTAGGTGTCAGTAATTATTTATTATTAAGTCCTTTTGAATGAATACCTACGCTAAATAGGCAATTGTTGTTCTAATTCAATTGGGCATAAATTAATGATATTATAAATTACTACCTGTATAATTAATTAAAAATGCGTTATTATAATTTAATTATCGCTTTTGTTGCAAAAGTAATTTATAACTCTATTATTCATAGTATATTTATGAGTCAATACTTTTACATACAAAAGTGTTTCTAAAATATATGAAAATGAGAGGACCCTTATTTTTGAATAATAGAATATTTATTTCGGGACCCTCGCGAGGGCTCCATCTGTTTTACGGCGGTTTAGGGTTAAGTGGGCGTTTTGCACGGGTGACAAATAGACCGAGCGCGTCATGTGCACGCCGACACGCCGACACGCCGACACGCCGATAAACTGACACAGCGGTACGCTGACACGCAGATACGCCGACAAGCCGACTCGGCGACATGCCGATCGGTATTATTGTATAAGTCTGTACTGCTTAGGGTGACAAACTTGCGAGTGTGTACTGGACTAACTAATGAGTAGGTAAAGACAATTGTTCGCGACGTGACATTCGAATGGCATAATGCGTAGTCTGTGATAAGAACTACCTTTACTATTTATATAATTCGACCAAAACCCGTATTCATACAATATTATTATTTTATAATGAGATTATAAACATAAAATCTGGATTCCAAATGATTTTTAATTATGGAACCTATTTTCTGCTGCATAATCAGAGTAGCAAAATTTCCTAATAGAAATATTCTAATTTATTTTGGGTCAACTGTGACTCCCTCCGCGCGGAAGGGGGGTGCGGGGCAGGGGGAAGAGATATGACGTGTATCTGACAGCAGGGTGGCCCGCATATGCGACCTACGTCACGCGGCCGAGGACCATCACTGCCCCCATCCCATAGTCACCACTATGAACCTATTAACGGTAAATTGACTTTTGTTATTTAAAGAATGCATATAATATTTTGTACGCCACAATTCCTCTGTTCAATAAATTACACGTTACGAGAACAACGTACAGGGGGGCCTGCCTCAAGGAGTGACGTCAAAACGCCAGGCGGCTCCGCTGATCACGACAAATATTGACTTTAGCAACAGCAGCGATTGATACTGCGCTCGAGGGACGCCGGGGGAGCTGCAAGTCCGGGCGGTTGAGCCTTCCCCCTCGTAGGGCTCAACCGCTCGGACTTGCAGCTCCAATGTAAGACTAATCTTTTATCAAGATCATTTAACAAAATACAATTTTTCAATACAAAATCCGTATTTTTATCAAAGAGTCTTGGTCTCAACTCCCGGGTAGCAACGAGGTGATAAGCTCGTAGTGATATCAATCATTCGTAAAGAAAAAAATGCGGAATAATAAGGTTTAAACATCAAATTACACAGTGCCTAAAGTTTTTAGTACCTACTATTTTATTTTGTGATTCGCTAAAAAGCAAATTGTAATAGAATAAGGTCCTGAGGCCCGTCCGGGCCGGCGTATGTGAGCCGCGGCTGACATTAGCTTAATTTGTTTATCCGAGCTGCCTTTGTGAGAGCCGCGAGTCACAGTAAAGTACTGTTTATATTCATACGAGTAGTACCTGAGGCAAACGCGGCAGGTACAGGAGTGACCTGTCGCCGGCTGTAACGCCGCTTGAATATTGGATGACTTCAAATAATTCATGTATGTGCGTGTCATTACGAGCTTGTTTTTCTCGTGAAATCTTAATTGAGTATTTCATGTTTGTAGCAATTCCATTAGATTAAATGACGAAAAAAGATAGACAGTACGAGCATGTCAACAAGCAATTATATATATAAACAGACGTGACGATGGTAAATTGTCTTTACAAACATGTAAAACTGAACTTATGTCAACAAGTATATTTTGTATGGCTCCGAAAATTTATAATAAAGTACCATATAATTTAAAACAACTTAATAGCAGACTGTTTAAATTAAGATTTAAGTAATTATTACAACAGAAATGTTGCTATTACCTAAATTTTTTTTTATTGCTACTATTAGATTTTATTTTTTGACATGAAAATTTTGACGATTCAAAAAACTTTGATAATTTGAACATGAAAATTTGTACCTTTCCTTTGCCTTTGATTGAATACATTGTTGATATTTTATAATATAAGTGATTTAATATCAATATGTTACAATTTAAAATATATTATGTGATGGATTTTTTAAACAATTAATTATGTAATCTTTATTTTGTTTGTTCAGTTATAGTACTCGTATAAGTACTCGTATAAGTACTCGTATAAGTACTCGTATAAGTACTCGTATAAGTACTCGTATAAGTACTCGTATAAGTACTCGTGTAAGTACTCGTATAAGTACTCGTATAAGTACTCGTATAATTAGGGTATTTGACATTTACACACCATTGTTATGGTAGGATGTGTGAGAACTATTTATACTATGTTGCCACCATTGTAAACCACATTTTGTGAGTAAATGATGATTATGATTAGATGGGCCTTTATCCGAACCAAAAGCCCGCCATCAGCGATAGACGGCGAACGCTCGCCGATGACCTGCACGCCTGAACAGCGGTGTAGAACGCGATTAGTGCACAGTCATCGTGTATTAGTGTTCGATCGACCGACATTCGGCCCACCGGCCCTATGACCCATCGACCCATCGACCCATCGACCCACCGACCCACCGACCCACCGACCCACCGACCCACCGACCCACCGACCCACCGACCCACCGACCCACCGACCCACCGACCCACCGACCCACCGACTCACCGACCCACCGACCCACCGACCCACCGACCCACCGACCCACCGACCCACCGACCCACCGTCCCACCGACCCACCGACCCACCAACCCACAGACCCACCGGGCACTATCCAAGCCCATCAGCCCGTCGCGCGTCGTGATTGACTCTCATGACCAAATATATAGTTTGTAAAAAATATATTCAGCCTTTACCGGTTTCAAAGATATTTTGGTAAATATTGTATAAGAAAAGGTATAGGATAGCCCAAAAACAAGTCTCAATTCACTAGTTACATCTTACAAATTGATGAACTACACAAATAAAAAATATACAGATAAAGGCTGGCATACGTCATTAGACACTGTTTGCTACTTACATAAGTGTCGGCCAGACCCGGGCCACTCGCTTATGAATTACAAATCCCCTCTCCCCCACCCCCACAGGGCCACCGTCCCCGGTCTCGTTACACCGGGCATGTTTCAACGTTTGGTTAATCCAAGCAATCCTGCGCCCGCCGCAGACATTTTCTGTGTGTCATCACTTTGTAATACAAAGTGAAATTTATGCTACAAAGCCAATAAAATAATCCGCAACTTGCTATATTTGTTACAGGCTTATGGTACTCACGAAATACGAGCGGCTGAAATATAAGGTTAACAAACTAAATTATTTAAATAAGTAAAGCAAAGGGGGATTTTCAACATTAAGTGGGTTATCATACCCCGACGCCGGACCAAGTGAAAGTTGTTTTATGTCGGTCGTCACTCCGGCTGCGAGTGGCGGTGACAGGGGTGACTCCAGACGAATTCTAATTTTGTTCTTATACTAAATTATGATTTGGACGTTTCATAACCCGAATTACAATTGTTAATATTTTTAAACCCAACCAAATGCCAATGAAATGAATCGAAACGAAATAATTGAATTAATAATATAATATGTTTGATAAAAATATATAATAGAAAATCACATATTATTATATGACATCCAAATACTTACATTAATTGGCGTGAATTGATTTTTGTTTTTATGGAACTTAACTTTCAACTTTTATCTATGACAAGAAGACAAAATTCGAATTTTGCCTACGTGTTTATGATAGAGACAGTAACAATTCATTTATTTAAACGTTTTAATATTACTCGTAAGTAAATACTGCGAATGCACTATTACGACGGCGACATAATATAATATGGTTGCGTCAGTGAGGTTTCCGCGGAGTTAGACCGATGTGTAACCTCGCTAACTTCCATTGAAGTATCGCACGATTCCCGTAATTCCCGGAGTTTCCCGTATTAGGTCGGGGTTCCCGGGGTGTTTAGCAAGGTCCCCGGGATAAATCACATCTCCGATGTCCGTCACCCGCCGCGCCGGGATGAGTGCGTCTTGATGGATCACGCGTCCCGGGGGCGGCCGCGGCACACAAATTACGCCAAATACCGATATCACGTAAGTATATTTTTTAGCATTTAATAACGTGTTCAGAAATTTTATATAATCAGTTATCGGATCCATTATGAAGTGATCGTTAAAGTGTTTAATAAGACCGTATTATTATTATTTTTAATTTCTTTTATTTTATAAGGTCATACATTATAAGATTAAGCCGGCCTTAATTAAATCTTTACAAACATAAATCAGGTACACAGTCCAATTCTCTTAAATGCAATAAGTGTGTAATAAAACTTATTAACCTATCACTATATTCTATCTTGAAGTCAGCACTAGCAATATTATGTATAAAGGAATAAAAATCTAATTTACTGCATTTGGTGTCCAAAATGAGTTTATTTCTGAGAAAATCGTTTCTGTCACATTCCAAGAGCACATGATATAAATCTTCACATCGATTATATACAATTTAAATTATAATTATAATTATTTTATTATTATTATTATTATTATTATAATTTATAATTATTATTTATTATTTATTATTATTTTAATTATTTATTATTATTATTTAATTTGTACAATTGGGGCTGTTGTTCTTGTCCATTAGAAAAAAAAAATATTCAAAGGCATGTGATTGGCACGAACTCGGAAACAAACGGACAAATCTCTTTTCTTTAGTTTAACATTCAAAAATCAAGGTTGTATACCAAATGCCAGAGCTCAGTGAGTTTCAGTGGATGTGCTGATCCCATTCATCATAACAAGTCTTTTAACAGCCTCCGTGGTCTAGTGATTAGAGCTTGGTTCTCGAATCGGAGGTCGTGGGTTCGATTCCCGTATTGGAACAACAAAAAATTTGTTGTTTGTTTCCAAGTTTGGTTAGCACAATGCAGGCTGATCACCTTTCTGATGATGATTGTCTGACAAGAAAGATGGGGTCATCTTTCTTGTGAAATCTTTTCAAATTCAAATCTTTCGCATCCATGCATCGGATGGCCATGTAAAAAGTCGCCTGATCTATCGCCAGTCGTGTCGGTTATCCGTCCCACTGGGTTTCGAGAGTAAAGGAATAGAGAGTGCTCTTGTGTACTGCGCACACACTTGAACACTATAAAATTACTCCTGTGTAACTGGCCTGGTTTCAAATGAAAATATTTTTATCAGTTTTAAATAATCCTTAAAATATAATGAGATAATATTGATTAAGGTTCCCTCGGTTCGCACTGCACTTGCCAAAGAGTCAGCTGTCTCATTAACAAGAATACTCACTGCAAGCGAACATTAACCCCATTACGTTTTAATTTGTAAATACTTTCAATAATGAAGAAAGGCTCGTCCCTGCCCATGTAACCCTTACCACAAGAGAACAGATAATAAAGGCCACTTTGAGAATCTTTTACAATAACCAAATTTTGTTAATCAGAGTTTTCTATATATTTCAGTGCCTTTAGTGTAACGTAGTTAGATTTTCCTCTCCGTAAAATCAATTATTTCGGCGCCACTTGCGTCATCTATGATTTGTATGCTTAATTATTTTAGTCATTCATAGGCTTTAGCGCCACCTATCGGCGTACGTCCTTACTAAAACGGCGTTAGCCTTCTATTAATATTTGGTTCATAGATCGATTTTACTTCAATCTTAAGTCTTAAAAAAAAATAATTTAACCTTGGTAACCTTAAATACTAATTGAAATACAGTAGAATTGCATTATTATATTACATAATATATTAATTATTAATATAATATCTTTTTATTTTTATTTGTATACCTTTTTTCTTTAACTTTACTTTTTTAGTTGTCAAATGTTTAAAAAAAAGAAGAAGGAGATGGGTATATAACGCACTTCGTCGAATGACGTTTCTCTTTTAGAATAAAATTTTCTATAGACTCAAGATGTAGTCGTTTTATTCTTAATCGCATTTTAACGGTGAGTTTTTTATATCTGTGTTGTGAAGTTCTATTCGGTAAATCACGCTTGTATTACGACAATTTACTTTTCATGTAAATCTAAAATTAGTTGACAAAATGTGGTTAGACGAACACGTGCTCTCATTCTTTCTCATCTTTTGTTTTTGCATTCATATAATATTGTTTATGTTTGTATCCATACTTTAATTGTTCTTTATATCATATTTTATTTTGCTTACCCTTTTTTTATTTTGTGATGGTCACACAGCCCGTGATTTTGATCGTTTGGGGTTAAGATCACGCCGGCTGTGAGACTCCAGCTCCACACATTTTATGGATTTTCCAGGTATCTATACTCCGCTTTTCATGGACTTTGGCTGGTTTTCACACATCCGGATTTTTTAGTGCCGCTAGTTGTATTCCGGACTGAACTGACTGGCTTCGGACCCAGTCTGCACCGCCCCTTAGACCATCTACATCGCGGCGAATATACCGGCTTGAACGACAGAGAGACAGGGACGCTACCGGAAGTTGGGCTCCTGGCGCCACGTGCTGACGACACTCCTGGACCCAGCTAAGTGCCCGCGTGGTTAAAGCCCCTCCGATTCCCACAGACACCAAAAGGCTAAACCAGATCTTTCGGCCTTCTGCCCACGTCCCTTTTTTTTAATATATTTGTCACGTTGGTAATTCCTCGTTTCATTTACAATTACCCGTAATATTAGTATGGCTATTAATTCTATGCTCATGATCGGAATATCCTCCTTATCAATTAGGAATTGAAATTTTATTTTACATCGTGAATCATAAAAGTTGCAACCTAAAGATTTTGAACCATCAGTATAAATATGGACGTAGTCAATTTCAAAAAACAAAGTATTTAGTGGCCAGAAATTCTTCACTAGCAGTTTTGAGTTCAAGCGAAGACATATTATTCTCTATACTTCTGTGATATTGAGTAATAGCAGGAATTTTCTGTGAAACATATGTCTTCAATTGGTATTTCAACATTATAAGAAGGCCAAAGGCCAAATAATATTATACAGGTACGTATGTGTTTAACGTATTTGTAACTATTAAAGAGACAGAAATTACTATGCTTATAATTCCAGTAACGTTTACCTGATTGAATAGTATTTTCAAATTTTATAGTTAGTTTTAGTTTTTAATAAAAAATCATTATGCCGCGAAAATAATTCCAAAATCAACTTGTCTGTTCAATATTTCCTTCTAACGTTTAAAGGTATGCATAGTTCATTCTCTATCACGTGTATTGGAATAGGTTTAATAAAACTACCGCGTAAGCTGAATAATTTGCTAATTACACTAAACGTAATTTTTACTATTATTTTATTGCAATATTGTTGAGTTATTTTTTTTTCTATTACCTTTGCTCGTTTAATCAATGTCTACCTCAATTACAACATATTTTATATTACCTACTTAATCGACAACTTAAAGCGTGAAAACTTGTGATTGGCCCCATTTTGTTATTCTGCTGTAATTTTTCCATTAATAAAATTGACTACTCAATCTACATAATTTTGAAGTCGCTACCAGCCCGAACAACATCCAGATAAAACAATATTTAAAATAGAACACAGGTTGGCTGGTATCGACTTCAATATTTTAAAGATTGAGTAGAAAAATAGTTAAAATTTACGCCAAATACAAAAGGAGAATTTTTAAGAAAATATGTTTTATTTCATACTTTTTTGTGTATTTTTACTTTGGAAGTCGGTTTAATTTTTTGTAATAATAATAATAATTTTTCCTTTTTAGTGATATTTGTTAAATTATTATTAACACATTTTAAGAACATTTAAAATAATCGATCGAATGTATAATTGAATACGCGCCAAGCTTCCATTAGGTATTGTATATAAGATAAAGATGATGATTACTGTAAGTTACATAATGGCATATGCTTGCAGTTCTTTAAATAATGAACGCGTGTCTTTAAAGACTAAGGAGTTCTGTTCAGTACTTTTGGATCCAGGGTATACCTTGGTGCAGAATCTTACTTTTTGGTAGTATATGCTTAGGTTACTTCTGAAAAAGTCAAAATCACTATATATGTCCATATAAACTTCGAGGAGCTCCCTCGATTCCTCATGAATGCTATCATCGGGTTAACGCTTTGGTGACAACGAGACCAATTTCGGATTATACCAAAAACATCAAAAAAAGAATTTTGAAAATGGGTTCATAAACGGCAGAGTAATGTTCAAAGATATCCGCTTCGGTGTAAAATATTTTGAGAAGTACCTCTTAAGTTACTTTTTGGTAGCATATGCTAGGGTTACTTCAGAAAAAAGTCAAAATTACTATATGTGTCCACATAAATTTTGAACAGTTCCCTCGATTCCTCATGGATTCCATCATCAGGTCACCACTTTTGTAAAAATGGGACCAACTTCAAAGTATACCCTTTACATCAAAAAAAGAATTTTGAAAATCAGACAACAGACGGCGGAGTTATCGTTGAACATACGAAAAAAATACATACGTATGCTGAACGTATAACCGCCTCCTTTTTTTGGAAGTCGGTTAAAAATAGAATAAAATAAATGATATTAAGGAGACTAGTCCTAGATCGTAGTCCTAGGCCTAACGACAACGGCGAGCTGCAGTGATATTGTGGTGATATTGTAGTGATATTGTGGTAATATCGCGCCCCGGCAGTAGACAAGATCGGGCCGCGCAATATTCTCACTCGGCATTTCCGTGCGAGCGACCTACTTCGCTCTATCGTTTAACCTGTAACAGAAAAAGGGATGGGAAAATGGAAATTCGTAGGAATCATTTCAATATCGCTGTCGTCGGAGAAATCTTATTTCGTGAAGGTATGTCAAAGGGGAGCGTAATTGTGCGATATTTATACGTGCTCCGAGCCGCTCCGAGTCGCGCGGTAATAACGAGCGGGGGCCTCGCACTACAAATTCTATTTGCCCCAGGATCAATATGCCCCGTATTACATATGGCGTGATACTCGATATCGCCGATCGGTGCGGGCTCCGCCGGGCCGACGTCGCTATCGGCTGGCCGGCCACTTTGAGCTCTAAAACAGACGCGAACTATTCGAAAACTTTGTCGTATCTGATCAAAGCTCTTTGGAAACTTTCCCCGTCTCGTCATCTGCGCTCGCCTCCTGACCTTCTTTGTTCTATAAGCTGTTTCTGTTTTCGATTGAATAATGGCCGTTATTGTTCATTAGGTCAATCGAAAAGCAAACTTGCTGATTATGTTAGATACATCATGGTTATGTATTTTGCTAAGCTTAGGGTCAGTTCATACCGCGACGATACGCAACGTGACGCGGCGCTGCATTTTTAAGAACAAGATTCAAAATTGAACTTTATTCACTACACAAAAAGATACACGTTTCATTTGACATCAGTCATACTCTGCGCGCAAGTGCTGTGCAGCGTGTGCAACTTGACATTCGAACTCTTACAATGTGTATCTTCTTGTGTAATTAATGAAGTTCAATTTTGAATAGCTAGATATATTTAAAATGCAGTGCTGCGTCACGTATCGTTTTGGTGGGAATTTGACCTTATGGTTGTGTATTTTGATAAGCCTATAATATATTTAAAAACTCACAATATATGTGAAACCTTTTAATATTACCTACCTCATATTACAAGACGCCGTACTCCCCAATTCGAATAAAAAGCTTCTGTAACAAAACGACAATATGACACATGAGAATGCGCGATTTGATTCACGAGCTGCAATTACACGAAACGGGAAGGCAGCAAAAGAAAAGGTATGAAAAGGAAAGGTATTTAAACGGCATTCGGAACGGGGAGTGAAGTGGATGTGGCAAATAATCGGGAGCGATTGAAGCGCGCCGCCAGAAGTTACACTCGCGAAACAATAAGCGACCTCCGGCCCCGGCTACCCGGAGTCCGGACAACACCACTGCCGAAAAAAGTGACTGTTTCAATCACGTATACCTTCACTGTTCGGTTTAGTTTTTATTAACAGCTTGTGAAGCAAATACACCGGAGTTACTACTATTTCTAAAATAAATCACGTCCAAAAAGAATATCAAGAATAACTAACGACTACGAACTATAAATGATTTACTTTTATGTAGCGCTTATGCAGAAAGTGCAGGTTCACAGTCTCACAATATAACACAGTGTAAAATATGATAGCAAGACGGGTACTAAACGTCGGAGCGGCGAATCTCCGGGCGCCGGGGGTCGGCAGTGACGGATGCTGTACATCACGCTGCGGGGATCGCAATATAATGGAGCCCCGTGCTTTGTACGTTGTAATCTTCGTATTGATGTAGCTAATTAAAAAGCTACAAAGGACACACGGCTCACAAAAGGCTGAAATAAACGTGAAAAAGGTCATCGCAGAGCACAATAGTTTCGATTTATTGCGAGATACTATTGTTAATTGGAAACCGTTGCCCCGCACGGCCCGACTCAAAAGACGACCGACGAATAGAACAGTCAGTACACGGTCGACACATTAGTAGAATTAAGATCGAATAATGTCCTTTAGTACCAAGTTGTATTTTGTGTTCACAACTATTTTTGATTCAAGAAAAGATAGTGGATCTTTTGTGGCTTCAACTAGCAGCATGACCGTCGCCCCAGCTACGGCGCGGCGCAGCGCGGTGGGGTCGATGGCCGCAGCGAGCCCGGTGTCGCCGTTGATTGGAAACTCCGCGGTACTTGTTGCAGTGATTGCTACAAGACCCCCACAAGCGCAGGCGCACGTGCGACACGATTCCTCCATTATATGAACATTATAAACATCGATTCAAATCCCAATAATGTACTAATTTAACGTGTTAGCTGAAAACCTCTGTTTATAGTATCTTTTACTTGGATTTTCCCACTCTTGTGACACTCAGCGATATTCTCTCCTCAATTTACGTAAGAGGCTTAGCGGTGCACACGACTTCATTTGAAAGGCTACAAATTTACGACGCCACGGAAATAATAAATGGCATTTTGTTAATACCGCTCAGAGTTCGCCTCCCGGCACTCCGGCTCTCCGGGAGACTCAACTCTTTGTGAGGACAGCGCAAAATAAACGTAAGGTAATGGGGGATAAATACACTTTAGTCGAAAGGTTTTTCACTTTGATTGATGAACTAATTGCTAGTGAGTTAATGGCGTGAAAAAATTTGCACAAAATGGTCGGACGAAAACGGCGAGAGAATAAATGAATTTAAAGAAAAGATTTCCCGGCCGGCAGGAGACGGGCGAACAAAGCCCGGCCAGTATTTGTAGAATTCAGAAGAAAAGGCCCAAAGTAATATCCACCGACGAACATTTTGATTCGGAAATTGTTAATAAAGTTGAAGTTAGTTCGGTTCCAGAGTAATTATTATCGTTGTAATGGAAAATTACCGCTACAAGTCGATATAGGAACCCTTATAAAGATATTCCCTTATTCCCTCATTCCACAATATTAAATAACGAGTTTTATATTTTGTTATTTACATTTTATATACCATACGGCTATTTATATACAACATAATATCAGTAGGTATCGCACAAAGTCCAAGTCATTGTCACGCTTCAGGCAGTTACCTGTCGCCTGTTACAACTTAAAAGCCATAGTTAATAAAATCAGGCGTTACTTTTCGGAAATCCATAGCATACAATTTATTTAATATTATATCTAGACCTACTACCCCTAACCTACACCACCAGCATTGTTGCTCGCGTGGTGGTCATGTTCGCGCTCGCGTGGTGGTCATGTTCGCAATCGCGTGGTGGTCATGTTCGCGCTCGCGCGGTGGTCATGTCTGCACGATCTTGTTTCTGAGTGTACGAGTAAGCAGTGTGGGAGGAGGGAGGTGCTTTACGCATGCTTATGCGTGCACTCACACTAAAAAATACTCACATTATAAAAGCAAATCTTGCAGATTTTGGGTATTTTTTCGTGGGATATTGCTAGATATAATATTAATTAAATTGTAAATTTAAAAGCCGCCATACAGAGGAAATTATACTGACTCTATACACATGAGGTGCGTGATTTATGTGGGAGGTAATAAACTAGCCAGGTGTGTATGAGGCCGGCGAGTCGCAGGTCAGGCGTTCCTGGATGTTAGTTAGGTAGAAGATGCGGATATTACCTTACCACAATATGTCCCGGGAATTGTGTGCGGATGGTGCGGCTGCCGGCGTCGAACAATTTGGCCGGATCTGAATACCCGATCCCCGCCCGCCCCGCAGCGCCGCCCCACCGCCCTCAGCCCCAAGATATTAATATTTTTTATTACAGCTATAATAACATGCAAACGGTCGCAGGTCAGCGACCGTATCGATTCTCGTGAAATCAAAATATTATATATTTTTCACTTCACCCATAATTATTTCGATAGCCGTAAAGTTTTATGAATATTTTGGTAACAGGACAAACATTAAAACATACAATAAGCAGTTTGCGGCGAATGTCATTTGCTAGTTTATAATTAACAATTTTAATTACGACCGGGCGTCGCGGTAATGAGATCATTCCGAATGTAGCAACTTACGACATACCAACACTCGGCGACACACACCAACACTTATTAGCGAATAGTTAACCCGAATATTCAAACTGACAGAGTACGAAGCGCTAATGAAAACATAGTTTAATGTATTAGCATACCCCCCGCCTCACCCCGCACCGCATGGCCGAACCCTCGGGCTCACAGGGCTGAGCCCTGAGCGGGTCGCAGGTGTCGCCCTTTGTCCCTCGCCCTCGGGTATGCGGCCGGCAGGGCTTCATAAACTGTGTCGTTTCGGAGACGCTGTCACCATTTTTTGTACGTCTCTTTGTTCGAGGTTCTTCCGAGTCGGTGACTCTATTTAGTCGAGAGAACGTCCTTTACAATGATAGAGCAATTAATCATACATATTTTAAATCGAGTATACCTACTACGATTATAAATAAAGTTTGTGAGGATATATGGAGGGATGTATGGATGGATAGATGTTTGTTACTCTTTCACGCAAAAACTACTGAACGGATTTAGATGAAATTTGGTATGGTGGTAGTTTATGCTATAATAATACCTATGGACGCTTTTAACACCACGTCAAACTGGTCCCGTGCTAAGTTCTTGAAGAACTTGTGTTACGAGTACCAGACAACGGACGAATATTTAATACTTTTTATACTATACATATATTTAAGATTTTTGTTATATAATACACATATATAATACACATCCATGACCCAGGAACACAGAAAACTTTTTTGTTCCCTGGGGGGGGTTCAAACCTGCGACCTCCGGCTTGAGCGCCAACGCACTAACCGCTGAGCCACAGAGGTCGCCCAGGCTTTGGTAATAGTTTGGATTAAAAGATAGGCTACACTTTACTAGAACCCAGAAAAAATACAGTTCCCGTGAAATACTGTATATACACGGGCGGAGCCACGGGTAGAAGCTAGTACAAATAGATTTAACTAAACATTAACTATTTTATGTAAAGTGGATATTGTAATATTTGATTTTTCGTAAATATGGAGACCGAGACCTAACTCCATCGCCAGAATCTAATTTGGCGAAATGCTGAAAGAGACGGGATTATTTAGCAAAGTGCAGCTCATTATGAATTCCGAGAGAGTTCGCCGGCGCGCGTCCTCCGACAGTCACCGGGTCCGGTCACCGGCTCCGGCCGGCAACGGAGCCGGTGCCGTCGCAACCCTCCTTCGCAAATTTGTGATAACGATCAATAAAAAGATAAAGTAATCGGATTTGCTCTTCAGATTGAAACATAAATTGAAAAATTATGTAACAGGGTGCAATCTAACTTGTGCAAATCATTTATGAATGTTTCTGCCTTCTGAAAATTGGGGGAATCAGATTCATTACGTAGATACCTACAAGTTATAGCTACTTGCTCATTTATCTTTCATAAGCACATTTTAAACTACTATCAAAATAATGTGACCCAATTTTTTAGGGTTCTTGTGCCTCTTAGATACGCAATAAAAATGTGTAAATTTTGTTTATGATATTTACAGTGCCGGATTTACTCATATGCCGCCCATAGGCTATTCAGTTTTTCCCCTCCCCCCAAACTTCCTTCTCAAAATTACTCTTTTTATACTAATCAAGAGTATTATTTCTGGTTGTCTCTTCAATTATCCTGGTTGAAATTTGTACCAAATAACTATTAAAAAGTGTGTATACCTTAAATAAAAACAACAGAGCAAACTATTATGTTATAATGATAATATTATGTTTTGTGCGTGGAAAGCGGGCGAGTGAAGTAAGCGAACAAAAATTTATCAAATTTCGCAGGATAAAATTGGATAAATCAATTTTTTTTTCAATTGCTTGGGTTTAATTTGTTACAAATACCTGCCTTATGGCTTTATTCTTTGGAATAATCAACAGACCAAAATAGATCATACACTACTATATATTACAAATAACATTATTATCTTTTGTACTTTGTAAGCGAGCGAGCGGAGCGATCGTGGACAATTGTCTCTAATTTTGCAGGTTTCTATTGAATAAATCCTTATTGACCAAAACAAATGACACACAGTAACACACTGTCAAAATCTGCAGAGTCGCATAATATCATCTCAATACCAAAAGAACCGGCCGCCGCGCCGCCCTAACATCTAAAACATATTGCATTTAAATTGTATTTTATAATATTGAAACGATTTTAGAATATTTTGCATCGTATATTACCGCAAAAGTAAGCAAAAGTATAAATAATATATGACAGGGCGTTTATTATTATTTTTTGTATTCAGATGTTAGAATGTAAAGTATACTGTAAAGTGCCATTTTTTTTTATAAATTTTTGACAATATTTTTTGTATGCAAATAATAATGTTTTTATATTTCTGTAAGACAAAAAAATGTTTAGGCCACATTTGCCGCCCCCTAAAATTTACCGCCCTAGGCTTCAGCCTACTCAGCCTTCTGGTAAATCCGCCTGGATGTTTACTATTTACAGATAACAGATGAAAATATATAAACAAATTATTGACAGGCTGCTGGATTTGCCGACTGGCCGATGGCCCTTACAATAGGTCCAAAACCGTGAAAATGTGATTTTTGCATCACTTATTAGAGCATTTTCACACTATGCGATAAGTTGCTATATTATTTTTTATATTCAAACATATACCTTCTTATTTATTATTTTGCCTTTTAGATAAGAAAAAGCAAAAAATATATATAATGTTGTGACAGATTGACAAACTTCAACGTGCAATAAAATTATATCAAACTCGAGGTAGGTAGTGTGAGCTACAGTTAGCTCACACTACCTACCTCAGTAGGTAGCGATAATAATTATAAACTATAATTAATGTAATAAATAAAAGAATATCAGTCCAGTTCCATTAAAATTTTGAAAAATAAAATTTCACTCATGTTTTTCACGATGGAACCGAAACTCATAGGGATTGACAGTAATGAATCGACCATAAATCGAAATAGTTTTGACAATTTAAATACTCGTTTTTTTACGACAATTCGAAAATCGATTCGGTTTCAACTAATAACTTTTTCTATGGGACAACAATATCGATTAAACTTCTTATGGGTACAACATTACAAATCTCAAACACAATATATAAATCACAATACGTCCAAACTGTCTTTAGCTTATAAATATAGTGTATGTGTGAACCAAATCCGTTGTAGTGTTCTATATTTCTAAGCATTATTTTAAAACATTTAAACTTTTTGCATCCTTCCTTAGCATAATCTTTAATTGTGCCAAATTTCACTCTCATCCGTACGCACAATTTTCGTAAAACTGTACTTGAAATTTTCGCTTCACGTATTAATATAATATAGATAGAAAGTATTTCAATTTTCGCTATTATATTCGACACGTAATAGGTATACAACTACATTACGTGTCGAATATACTCGTAATAGCGAATTGGAAAGAGTCGAGCTCTCGAGTGAGGGCGACCGCCGACCGCCAGGACTGTTGCCCTCAGAGAATAAATGTTATTATTAGAAGTAAAATAAAGCTAGCTTTTGCCCGCGGCTCCGCCCGTATATATACAGTATACCACGGGAACACCTTACTTTTTCGGGATAAAGTCTAGTCTTAAAACATTTAATCCAGAGCCTAAACTACTATCATACTAAATTTTATTCATTGATTTGTTTTTTTTTTCCAAAGTGGGTGACTTGACCTGTTTTGGTCAATAAAACACAGAAAATAGTTTAAATCGTCAATTTTTAAATTTAATTAACTAATCTGAGTGCAATACGTGGTAGACAAAACGCATTTTGTATAGTGGTCATGCTAAGAGTGCAGATTTTCCTTAAAATAATTAACATCAATTCTTAAGCACCTGGCAGAGCTAGGGTATCCATAGTTAGTGATAGTAACTGTCAGGAAATTTTAATAATAATATTATTATTTCGTAAATTACGAAATGTTTTAATGACGCATACCTTCTGTCATTACTTAGTTGGGTGAAATATTGCACGATAAAATGCACCCGTATAATATAGTATCATTGAAAATATTTGTAACATTTCTATGCAACTGAGCTGCTGCGGCTGTTGACGATGATGTTACTGACTCGGGGATCAAACCCAGGCTCGCTGTAGTTATTATCCAGGCGTCGCTCGAGCGAGCGCACTATCGGATAGCCGGGCACGAGCGTGGGGGCGGGCACTATGGGCTAGGCGTCTTGCACTCACAGTACGACAACCTTTGTGCCTCGAGGACACTTGCCCGTGCAGTAAACACACGCAGCTTGCAAGCCTTTATCGTGGCTTGCTTCGGAACAAGAAACTGGGTCCAGATTATTTGGGTTGTAATTTAATTCCGATTGGGAATATCGTAGATGCCTTTGTACAATTACAGCGATCAGCGTACAGAGATTGAAGGTTGAGGTGGATACGGTGAAGGTAGAGCTTACAAGGCGTAGGTTCTCAACGGTACAACGGTACAACGGTACAACGGTACTTACTAAATGCTTAATTACCTGTCCTGTAAAGGCAGTGAATATTTTTTTAATGTGACAATAACCTAACCTAACCAAGAGCATGTCAGGATATATTGTCTAGGAGGGTTTCGTAACTATCAACGCGCAGTAGGTTTTATTTAAATTACTTCAAAGTTATTGTTTGATTTTTTCTCTTAAAGTTTAGAAATGCCAGGGGGGGGGGGGGCAACTTATGAACCACTTTGGAGGCAGATTACTCTATAATGGTTTAGTTACAAAAAACATGTATGAAACCTTGAGTTTATACAAAAAGACCGATTCGATGATATCCCACACGATGGGGAAGAATGAAAACCTACTTTACATGTATGGTGAGTCACCCTAAAATAAAAATAAACATGAATATTTTATATAAGTATACTGAATTTCATGTATTATATTCATAATTACAGAAGCTAGAAGAGCGGACAGACGGATGGACAGAGCTAAACTTTAATGGTTTCTTGAGTACTAAGGAAGCTTAAAAAGACACAACAAGTCTTGTACTGTACTAGCAGACTGTTATTGGCCTCGTAGACTAATATTTGTATAATGTATGCTGTAGGCTCATATAAAAGTACTGGAGGTGGCTCAGTTCTGCGAAACCCTTTCTGACAATCCCAGATTTTCCGAATTACAATAACATAATACTTTAAATTTTTAAAATCAATGTTGATTATATGTAATTTTCGGTATCGGTTTGTTACTCAAAACACGACAAAACTTTAAAATTCAAGTATTTTCCTCAAAACTATAGGATGTTTCAATTTGAGCTATGCCTTGTTCCAGCGCAAGGCTGAAGTCCTACGATCCTCACCATAAGGGTTCTTAAAGATATATTCTTGATGTTAAATAGAATGTAATGATTCAATATTTAAAGACAGTAGTATAGTTATTTAACAATCGAAATCAGTTGGTAATTCTTCGCAAACGACTTCAGTTTTAACAATTACTATTTTTTTATATTAGCAAGGAATTTAATTTAATATTTAGAATATAATTCACAAATAATAATAAGAAATTCAAATTGTGATTGCAGCTTTACAAACTGACAACAACATGCTTTGTTTTTATAGTTTCATTTCTTATTTAATATTATAATCGTAGCAACATGAATACAGTGATACAAATTATTTAAATGTATGTTCTTATTGATTATATTTTAAATTATAATTTTCTTTAATCTTTATTCAATACAATGAAGCCAACTAAATAAAGTTAGGTTCTTAGTTTTCTTTAATAATAAAGTGGATCGTAAATAATTTTACCTTCAAAAAGTAAGATGAGGAGTTGTGTTTTGCAACAAATAAATCACGCTCCTGGCCTCGTGATGACAGTGACAATCCCATCAACTCCGACCAAATAAACGTATCGAACCTCAAACAGACACTTTTTGTCTGAGTTTAAACCCCGGTGTAGCGGGTATAGACCGGCCGAGCCAAACCGCTGACACGATTTATGGCAGGAAGAGACGCGAGGTTTTATTGCAGAGCTCGCCGCGCTGCCGAGCAGCTCTATTTGTAAGTGAAACCGAATACAATACATTCTAAATTCTGAGGCTCGGTCGGATATGTCGACTTTTATCTGACTGACTGACTGACTGACTGAATCTTTGATGTATATATGGCGGGCTTGATGTAGAGGCTTTTATATAAGTATCTATGAATAATTCATTCATAAACGTATGTATTGCAATTTGAAACTAAAATGAATTCGGAAAGCGACAATAATATACATAATCATTACTTTACGTTAATTTATATCTATTAATATATTATGTTAGTATTGTCAAATTTCCAGGTGAAGTAGGAATATTTTTTCAGGAATAGGAGATTGTTCGCTCAGTAGAATAGGAAATTAATAATTACAAAGCGTACCGCGCAGATGGCACGAATTTCAAGAATGTCTATAGTTATATATATATATATATATATATATATATATATATATATATATATATATATATATATATATATATATATATATATATATATATATAGTGTGTTTAATAATCGAATGCTGCAGCGGGATTTAGTTACACCCAGGCTGCGAACAAGTGTATATTTGTCGGAGTTGGCGGGACCGTAACGAGAATATTTAATCTTGGATACAAAAGTTGGCCGCTCCGGGCGCGGAGCAAGAACAAGTTGCATCCCGAGCGCGGCTCGGTGCGGCTCGGTGCGGCTCGGTGCGGCTCGGTGCGGCTCGGTGCGGCTCGTTGCGGCTCGGTGCGGCTCGGTGCGGCTCAGTGCGGTTCGGTGCAGTTCGGCGAGGCTCTGAGCCCCGCGCTTGGGTCGCCCAGGGAGAACATGTTGGTGAGTGCTCTACACAATGCCAACAGCTCAGATTAAATAAATATAGCCAGTTCATGTATGCGTAAAGCACTCGAGAAGTACTGTCGGTGCACTCACATCTGTGTGCGTCTACTGATACCAGAATCTGAAAAACACCCCTATCTATTTTTACCCGCGACGGAACGCAGACGGTATACGGGGTGAGAGGTTGTTTGTAGCTTTTAATGTTACCGTTTTACTTGCGGTTTTATTCTCATTTAAGTGTCTTCGTTATTGTCATGTGCTGAAACTAAAGTACCCCACAAATATTTTAGAGTTATATGTACCTGAGCAAAGTAAAATCTCTTTTACGTCCGCATAATATATCACACTTCGATTATATAATATAAAAATAATTTGTTATTGTTATTATTTTGCATTTATTGAAATTAATTCTAACATTGATAACATTGACGCAACAAGTAGGTTCGCCAAATGTAGGGAAAAATATTCACCTAAAAACTTGCAACACTGACTTGCAAGCTTGATGCCGACATTTTGTGTTCCGAGATAACCGCAAAGTATTATTGTAAATATTTAATAAAATAACAAAATAATCAATACTTACCTGTGAAATGATATTCCATCTTCTTTTTTTTTTCTTTTTGGGAACTACTTTTGGAGTGTTTAAAAACACAAGATAGCATTTTTACCCGATTACGGCGGAGCCAAAAGGAAGGGTAACGATTTTGGCAGTCTAAGTATGTATGTTTGTTCCGCTGTAACAGCTAAACTACTGATCCGATTTAAAAAAATTAAGTGTCAATAGATTCGTAATAATAGCCCGGGTGACATAATCTATAATATAATTTACGTAGTCGGGTTATTGTTTTTATAAAAAATATAGTTATTTTGTATTTACAGTACGACGTGTGTTAAAAGTTCGTGGCGTGTGTGTGTGACGCGGGACGACGCGAGGTTAGGCACTAAAGTGAAATTATAGTAGCTTTGGTTTGATAGGAGGTTTAGCAGTTACACCCAGATGTCCGGTGCGCTCAATCTGGTAATAATCTGAGGCCAACACTATTGAATTTTTTTTATTTCGCTTTTTGCTATTTTACAGGCTGTTATTTTTTTTTCATTTCAAAACAATATAAACATTTATTTTTAACCATTGAGAAAGACATCGGGGGAGGGGGGGTTTAACCCTTGAAAAACAAAGGGGGTGTTAGAAATTTGACGTTTGACTGCGTGTCTGTTCGTGGCTTCGTAGCTCCCGAACAGATGAACCGATTTTGATTGATCTTTTTGTTTAAAAGCTATATTATATATTTCATCATCATTAGCTCGCTCACTGCTTGTCAATTCAGGGGCTACTTAAAACTTTTAAATTTGTTAGTACGTGTTGTTCATCAGATCTACATCATCATACATACGTATTTTAGTAAATTGAACAGTACAATTATGTATAGACGAGACGAGGCGTGGTAGTAATTAGCGACATTGTTTCCTTTGTGAGCAAACCGGATGTAATGCGGTATGATCTGATTGACAACTACCGACAAACACCGTGCCAATTGTTACTACTAATTAGCACTGGCAGCACACCAACAATTGTACTGTTCGAGTGTTTTATAATATTAAGTTTGTAGTAAAAAAATATTTTAAATATAATAAAACAATAAAATTGGCATTCAATGAAATTGAATGAAATTTAACGTAACGAGTGTTTGTCCACCGACTTGGCTAAACAAGGACGTTTGAAGTAATTCCGTCCTTGTGTCGAACCATTTGAAGTCGTGATCAAAAAACGAATCATTAATGGCGATTAGGCGAGTAGAGAGGGCCCTCCAGCTGACGAAGTGGGCGCGGAGTATGATGGACGAGACCTCCGGCGCGGCCCCGGGGCTTCTCGCGCTGTGATGTGTGGTAATGAGATTACCTCATTACTGTGTAAACAGTGACCACGACACTATCGACAGAAATTAGCCTTTTACTGAATTTGAATTACTGTCAAATAGAAACTGGATTTGTTTAAAAAATTTAGCATTGATACTTGAGTTAATAAAGCTCTATACAGTGTACACTTATTCTTATGCATAAAAGGCCGCTCCTTTGATTAAACGTGAGTGTAATACAATAATATTTAATCAAAGGAGCGGCCTTTCATGCATAAAATATTTCCATATCTTAAAATCTGAATTAAGCTGTAGGTTTTATCGGTATCTGCGTAGCACAAAGTTATACAGCCTAATTTTATAATTTAGAAGCGTGGTTGAATATGGCACTGGTTTTGTTCCTACAACTTAAGGCTTCTAAAAGTTTGGACTACTAATTTTACGTTGTTCTGAATGCTTTTTGTATTATGAAAACAATGATGTCGTATTTATATTTATTCTATAATATAATGACGACGCAGCTGAGTTTCTGACTCGAGACCATTCCATATTGATGAGAATTGATGCTCGTATCAGTTCGCAGTTCGCACTCGACTCTCGCACATCAGCACACGCGGAGATGTATTTATTGACGACGTCGCTGATTGCTGATTTACAAATCGACAATAAACGGCGGCAATACTTCACGAATCCGGCGCGGGCGGGGGCGGGAAGAGGGGGAGAGGGAGAGGGCTCGAGTGCCAGAGACAAAGACCGGCTTTGTGTGTGATATCACACAGTTATTCCATCGATTGTCGAAAATATTGGATGTCACCGGTATAATAGCGGGGACTCGTGAGCGTGTCGCCCCCGCCCCTACCCCGGAAAGGAGAGAGAGGGGAGGATCGAATTATGTGTTGTAATATAATGTGCGATTACAGCGCGTCGCGG